>OY776289.1:1791111-1949841 GCA_963675345.1 Trididemnum clinides
AGATGAAGATATAACGTGATCTACAGTTTGCTCAGTGGTTCCACATTCGCAATTTGGTGATGGAGCAAGAGCCCATTTACACATGGACGAGTGAAAACGCCCTGCACCAGTCCACAGGCGATTGAGCCTTACCCAAGATGTTCTGGGCAGACTCATTCCAAGTGGCTTTGAGCTGACCATGGGCATGAAAGCACGGACCCTTGAAGTACTCTTCAAGGAGTTCACGTTCCATTTATGTTTTGTCCACTGCTTCACACAGATGTCCAGCTTAGACAAACTAATAGTTTCCACGCAGCAGGTACAAATGGGCATATTGATCTAAGTCTCCTCTGGTGCGCATCCTGCTGCCCAACCAACTGTCCGTGCAGTACATAGCCAGGATCATGGATAGCACAATTTGCCAAAGAGAGTGTCACTTCTAATCGGCAGAGCTCAGCTGGCTGGATGCCTGCGAGGAGAGGCAAGTCCTTCATTGGTGTGGGACTTAAGCATTCAGTGACATTGTGCAAAACATCATTGAGAATGTGTCAATGAGGAGAGTATACGACACCAAACTGGTGCACAGTACTCAGCTGTGGAGTAGACCAAGGAAAGAGCAGAGATGCGCAATGTCATGGCACTTGTACCTCTTTTGTATAACCTCACAGATATAAAATATGCACAATGAAATTTGAGCTTCTTGAAGGCCATATGTGAGGTCGGGATTGTCCTATTCATCATCCTGCGAAAGGTTGGTAACCACGCACGCACATAAACAGCAAAGTGGGATGGTGCAGCACCTTGTATGAATATCAAGTCATCAACCTTTTTCCCAGCCAGATATGGTAGGCTACACAAAATCATCAAGCATTTATAGGGGTAGGGTACGTTTTGGCGCAGCCGTTTGGGCGCCGCTCTCTCTAGTAAGAAAACTAGGTTTCTTTTATGTTTTATAAATTTCTAACCCTAACCCAAATGCCAAAACGGATGGAACCAAAAAGGCTTAGCCTAACTGTCAGCTGGCACTCAAACGGCCGTGCTTTCATGAACAGCTTGGCAAGTTGATTCTTGCAGGGCGCACATAAATATTTCTTGCACTTTTTTTACCTTCTCTGCTTAAATGATGCCTGCTGCTTTTGTCATTTACAGAGCATATGGCCATATGCTTTGCACGACGATCTGTAATTGTTTATGGATGTAGTGTTGTATGCCTACCTTTACATGCACGCCTCCATCTCTGAACGTAAACAATGAAATTTCACACTTAATAACATCCTACAATTTTGAGTTGCATCTGAATGGTTGAGTAACTGGTCAATTTTGAAAATGCTACAACATATCACAAATAAAATAAACACAATTAAAAACTCTGAAAAATAGGTAATCCCTATTAGTGTTGTCTCACCTGAAACGGTTTTGGTATAGACTTCAGTGATAACAGTGATATCAAGAGCATATTTTAATGCCAAGTTACTTTTCAACAACGCTGTGGTATTGACCTTATGAAGACAAAACATTTAGCAAACGCAATTTAAACATGAAATGGAAACTGCAACCTAAACGTTTGTGTTTTTCAAGTATGGTGGTGATATTATTGGGTGGATATTTGAGCTGTCCATAGTTGAAACCCCTAAATTACACTAAAAATTAGCTACTACTCAAGTCTTTATTGTTGTAGGTAGAGCTTAACACTTTGTTGGTGATGTTAAGCTTGAATATTGTGTTTGAAAGCTGATGATCCAGTTGTACACGCTGCCAAATAATACAGTTATTGTCAAAAGTTTATGACCACATTACGATTTTTTGAGTTTTATTAAAAATCTTGTTTCTTTGACAAGAACAACAAAACATGGTCAGCGGATTGTCGCTACGTATAGCAAATGTTGCAGCTGCATACGCATATGACACCAGTTTTACAAGTCAGTATTTTGTATGGCCTCCCTTGCATTTTATGACACTCTTGATTCTCTTAAAATTAGCTTTCTGCAGTATTCCACATCCAAATTCTTTATCTAAACTTTTTTTGTGGCATGTTTTAGCCCTAAGAGACTGGAAGATTGCTGTTCTGCAACTTTTCTTTTCATCGTTGACCACAAATTCTCAACCGGATTGAGGTCAGAACTGTTTCCAGGCCACTCCAGCATGTTGGTTCTTTGTTGATCCAGAAAAGTCTGCACCACCTTGGGTTGGCGACATGGAGCGCCATCGTGTATAAATATTGAACGTTGATGGACTGCCATGTGCAATTGCAACTTCTCTCAAAGAAGGTTCACATATCATAAGCCATTCATTGTCACTCCAGCAGGTAAACAGTACAATGCAGCAGAAATTGCTCCCCAGATCATCTGGCTGGGGGGGGGGGGGGGTGCTTTACAGTGGGCATAGTATATTTTTCCTCAAATCGTTTTCCTGAAGGTCTTTGAGCATGTCCTTTCTGTACCATGAATTGTTGAAAAGTCGATTCATCTGAATATATCACTTGACCCCAGTCTTCAGCAGTCCAAGATTCATATTTTTTTGCAAATGCCAAATGCTTCATTTTCATCTGGGGGTCAAACGAGGTTTTCGAGCTGGTTTATACGATTATAAAGACTCCTTAAAATTGTCTTTAAGCTAACCTCTGTACCTTCCTGACTCAAATAGGCATTGATTTTTTGGCAAGAACTAGCGGGAGAACGAGCTACTATCCTTTTCATCATGTTATCATCCCTGGGGGTGATTTTTCAATGCCTCCCACTTCTTTTCCTGTCTTTATAATTTCCATACTTCATAAAATTTACTTTTGCTGTAAGAACTGCTGTTTTGCTGCAATGCAGTTTAGACGCA
The DNA here is from genome assembly GCA_963675345.1 of Trididemnum clinides. Classification (NCBI taxonomy): domain Eukaryota; kingdom Metazoa; phylum Chordata; class Ascidiacea; order Aplousobranchia; family Didemnidae; genus Trididemnum; species Trididemnum clinides. Next base: position 1,793,917 of record OY776289.1, read on the forward strand.
ATCATGCGTTCTGACTAACCTTCCTGCCACAAAACAGTAATTTGGACTCTTTGACTAGCTAAAAGAGATGCTATTTTACTCATTTTTCAGGACACACTACACCTTCAAAAACTGCATTAACTCTTGTTAAAAATGGCAATCAGCATTAAATTTTCTTACATGAGTTTGGGTTAGACCATGAATTATAACAATGTCATGATAGTATGACTAGTCTGGCTTTGCTGATGCAATAAATGCTGATTATTGCTTAATTCCTAATTTTTTGATGTGGTCTTAAATTTATGACAATAACTGTAATTTGGTTAAGCATTCTGTCAAAAGTCCTTTGTATTCTATGCCCTCAAACTAGGTCATGTGCTGTAGTAGTCCAAGTTTATTAGGATTTTAACTTTCTTTGCTCTAAACAAGTGGTTTTCATTTTTTTTATCCACCGACTGCTTTTTCTTTCTGTTTTTTATGGTGGGTTATTTCATAGATTTTTGACAAAAAACAACCTTTATGTTTTTGTCTCTGATAAGAAAATAAAGGCCTATATTAATAATCAAAGAAATACTATATATTTAAGCTTTAATATAAATAAAAATTTATTTAATTAGATCAAAATGAAATATAAAAGAAATAGCATTGGGCAGAATCTTTTACATTTATATTTATATGTTGCAAGTTGTTCTCAATTGAAGTGTGCTCAACAACGAGTTTGGAGCAGTAAATCTACTTATATTTAAAAACACTATGTAATAGCATAAAACCGCAACAGAATGTTTCGCCCAAAAACATTTATCAGGTGACCACAAATCCAAAATTTAAAACTTAGTAAACTTCTAATAAAGTATTAAAACTATAAACAATGAATCAAACCCAGTACCTATCTACAAATAATGTCAACAAGCTAGCTTGGGAATGGTTTCTACACTACGCTATAGCTCTTGTGGATTGTGAGCGGTGTTAACGGAAAATGTGCTACAGCAATATAATCAAATGCCACAGGTCTGGGTAATGGTGCAACATGAGTGAGTAAGAAAACAAAATGTCAAGCCAAAGTTAAAGGAGCGAGCAAAAAACTAGCATTTGAACTTAAACGGTTATTAGTACATAGAAGCGTGACATTATTTAAAGATAGCAGTGAAAGTAGCAAATTTACTAGAGTAACATTATTAAAGGAATTTTTAATTTGAATTTGTTGGCGTAATGGCACTTGCTGTTGAGCTCATATCTCCTGTTCAAAGCAGTGGCAGTGTCCAACCAGAGAATGGCAAATTTCTCTGTAAGACAAAAGTTGCATCTTCTTGCCCTGTATTGGTGTAGTGCAGTGCAAGTAATGATGCTCAATTTAATAAGGAATCTTTTCCTGCATCTTTTGCTTGCCAGACAGCTTTCAACAGTTCGGTGGAATTTTGTTTATATTGGTATTTAAAGTTTTGATTATGGTTATTGAAGCGAGCTTTAAATTTTATCTCATTACAATTGTTATAATGTTGGGCAGTGCTTCCTGATGTTATTGCTGCTTTAGACACAATACAGCTCTGGTGGCATCTTCCATCCAGTGGGCAACTTGCTTTCTTCCTGCAATTACATAATGGTGTGGTGTGATTGTAGTTTGCTTTGTTAATCAATAATATTTTATGATGCCCAAAGATGATTGCAGCCGTGTTGGGTGTTCAGGTATAGCTCATTCTGACGTTAATTTTCTTGCAGAATTTATACAAGTGGTAATGGGGTGGAAAGTGTTTAGCCTGCAGGGTGAAAAATGTTTTGTTAGCAGTCTCAGGAATTTTTGACCAATATTGGTTTTGACATGCTTGCAATATGGTGGATTGAACCACATGCTGTTTTGTTTTCTTGCTTGCCTTTAGGCATGCATCTTTTTCTTTGACCCACTTTTTGCATTGAATGCTGGGCAAAATTTTCCAAATTCTATACCATTATCAGAAAATCGTTGCTCTTCATATTTTGTTGCTATTGCCTCTAGTTTTGAATCTGATAACTTCTTCCAATTAAACTCGATATCTGTGGATGCGCTTGAGAAAATTTGGTTAGTTGTTAGACTACCCTTATGTGAGGGTGACTGTAAAGTCATAGGAGGATCAATTGCTACTTCCAGCACTTCTTGCAATTCACTGTTTTCCAGGTGAAGCATATCTTGCTCTAAAAATTCAACATCCTCATTGTCTAAAGCAAGAGAATCTTATGCGCCACTATTATCAGAGAAAAGAATTTAATTGATTTTCTCAGAATTAAGATAGAAATTCTTTGCTGGTTTGTCATTGAAAATTTTTTGATCAAAACATGCATGATATCTCTTTATATATTCATAGACAATCACAATAAACTAATTAATATGATAAAAACATATGTTGTTGATCAATTAAAAATAAAATTGTAGACATTGCGTCGTCTATAAGCTCTATTTTATTTTGAAAATCTGCACTATCACAATGCAATGTATGTTTGTACACCTGCAATAGCATTCTAAAAAAATTAAGTACTAGTTACTAGGCTACATAAATACAAATTAATATGGTGACATATACACAGCCTATATGCTATGCTGATCACTGAAGCTAACAGTTCACTAAAGATTAGGGTAGGAGAATTAGCAAAATAAAAGAATATAATTAATTCTATCTTGCTATCCCCCAAAGTTATCTTGTATACTGCTGGTTACTAGTCAGCCTCAGTTCTTAAGGTGAACCTTAGAAAAAAATTTCAAAGCCATAAAATCATCCTCACAGAGTTTTACTTCTTGCCTACAAAAAAAATCTTATGGAAACTGTTTACCAGTTGAAAGCTGTTTGGTAAATGTACCAACAAGCAACACCCATAAAATTACCTCTAAGGGACAATGGGACATATGTGTCCCATCTAGAAAAAAATGTCTCATGTTTAAAATAATGCAAAATATGCTACACAATTGGCACCAAGGATAGAATAATAGTTGATTTACACTACGCTAATCGAAAAATTTCCAAAAATAATCTTACGTATTAAAACTAAGGGATCAAATTTTCATATATTGCACTGTCACAAAACAGCAAAACTTTGTCTTCGAAAATTGATCTTAGCGTGTGCAATGTTGCAATTTTAAACTCTAAAAATCAACAAGGATTGTTGACGGATAAACACACCAATGTGCATCCCTAATCAGCAAACAAAATTTTAATTATTTAACGAAACGTACTTGGGACACATATGTCCCACCATCCCTTAAAGGGTTAAAATATCTATCAACAACTGAAAGAAGCAGTAGATTAAGTAATGAACTTAATGTGCCCCAGCTTTTACTGGAAATCATTGTAACATTCAAGTTTCAAGTTCCACAACTGTTTCAGCTTTTCTTGCTCATCTTCATCACTGCTCTCACTTCTAGTTCCATCTCAATTTTTTTCTTAATCCCCACCAAATCACTTTTCTTGGAACATGATCAAAGGCTTTCTTTAAAACGGCAAAATCAAAATATGATTTGTATCTGATTTTTTTATATTTCTGTATTATTTTGCTGCAATTTTAGCATCTGCTGTTGCATTGATTTGTATCACCTCTACCCTTGTGCAGTGGTTTCATCACACTCTTTTTCCAACTCAGGCATTCCCTTCCCATACATCATGTTATTCCTGATCTTTGTCAATGTACATTCAACGTTGTGCTACCAAATCGCTTCAATTGGTACACTATTTGGCCTGGCTGCTTTACCTTTTTTTGTGTTAGACTGCCTTTCTCACTTCCTTAACTATTATTTCTGTCATGGATCTTATGTTTTGCTTTAATTCCTGTGTAATGTTCCAGAGATTCTCTTCACAAAAGTTCCATGGATTAGCAGCTTATCACCATATTCCTTCCACAACTTTAAGCTATCTTCCAACTACATTGATAACTGTTCATCTTGATTTCTCATGCAGGGACTAAAGACAGCATCTCTTCACACAATGCCATACGATAGATGTATCTCGTCCTTTGTTTTATTCTCATGTCCTCAATTTTTTTGCTTCAGGCATGGCTTTGGCAACCTCCTTTTTAGCCTTATATCTGTACTTTATGTACACTTTTTTTGCTTTTTCACTTCTATCGTGTCTCCATTTTTTATTTATTTTCTTTTTTTTGGGGGGGGGGGGGGCGTTCTTGACAGTACCACTACTCTGCTACCAAGTTTCTTTTCCACTTTTTTTCTTTCTTTTTTTTCTCTTGTGCTTGGACGCTCTACTTCTTTCACAATTTTAGCCCTCTGCTGTTAATGTCATCCCATTCTGAATCTTCTGTGACTACACTGTACACCACTTGCCTTGTTTGCCATACTTTGAAAACATTTTTCTCTGTCAGTTTCCATATTTTGATTTTATTTGCCTTCACGGTTTGCTCACGACAGGCTTTCTTAACCCTCCGGAGGGCACGCTTTTAAAATTGCATAGATGCGCGCGTTGGGTCTCACAGACCCAAGTTTGTTTTTTTTAGGATTTCTAGTCTTATAAGTGGGTAAAATAAAACAATAATGAATATAATTTATATATTACATTATAAATTAACTTTTACATCTAAAATATTCATCCTTTCAAAGTAAACTACTATTGATATCTTCCACTCTTGTGTACCCCCGCGAGGTAAAGCAGTCCGATCAAAGCGGACACTTCTTCTTTTGAAGTGTTTTTTGCATCTCTATCTCTTGAACAGCTTGCTTTATTTTCATTTATGTATCTATTTGTGCATTCCACTAAGATATTCATTATACTTCCATCAACAAAACAACTCCAACAATCCATGGGAGATTTAGCATTTTTGGCAGAGCCCTTCACACCAGTCGTTTCCGTAATAATGTTGTGAGCGCGAGTTCTAACATTTGCTCTGAATTTCCTTTTTCTCCATTCTGTCTCACCATCTTTACCAGTATAATAGTCTGAACAATCTGTGTCCAACTCATTCTCAGAAGCCACGTCACTCATTTCTTGTTCAGTATCAGTAGATTCATGTCCAACTTCCAAATTGTCTTCCTCACCTGAGTCACTTTCATCATCAGCTTCATCAGAACTCACATCAATTGTTTCTAATAATTTTCGGATTCTTTCATATTCTTTTTCTAGTGGATCCATAGTTATTTTATGACCAAAAATTGTATAGAATATTTATATTACTGTCTAAAATGATAATGAACACCTAAGAAGCAAATAATTACCAATTAGAAGTTATACACATTTATAACAAGAATGCGCGCATTGGGTCTGACAGACCCAGATTGCAATTTCTCATATAAGGGGTTACCGGTGTATTATTGTTTTTAGTCGAAATTGAAGTAAAGCTTAAATGAATCAGCTACTGAATGTTTTGAATTGATACAAAACTTCGAATATATTTTCTTATGCAAAAAAAGATAGTCTGGGTCTGTGAGACCCAACGCGCCCTCCGGAGGGTTAAACAGAATATTTGTTACTTTTAAACGATGGTGTGTCGTTGACCCTTGACATAGGATTGACTTCACAATTTTTTATCTTCTTTTTTTACCAAAATATACTCTTGCTACTGTTTTGCGTCCATGTTACCAACTACATCTTTTTTTGAGCAACGTGTTGGCAATTTTCAATTCAAAACTATCTACAAACTCCAACACAGTTTCTTCAGCATTTTTCTAACCATATTCAAACCCTTCATGCACACTGTCATATCCCTCACTGTCTTTGCTCACATAACCATTGAAATCTACCAAAAGTACACATTTTCAATGTACTTTAGCATTTCCACTTTTAAATTATCATAGAACAAGTTCTCTAATTTTATCATCCCAACTCTTCGGTGCTACAACAGCACTGGGGAGCTTATGCTAACAAAATGGTTATTTGAACAGTTCTTTAGGGATACAAAATTTTAGAACAGCTTTCAACAGAGCTTTAGGGGACGTATTTCATGGCTCTTTTAAGTAAGGAGTAAAAACTTACAGGTTGTCATCCGGCTTTCATCAGAGGTTATCACCAGAATGAAGTAGACAAGAGCAAGTGTCGCCATGTATAGTTGGCAGGACTATCGAAATTGTTGCGTTCACTGTCAGGTGAAATTCAAGCACGGATGGACCAATTGCAGTTGAATTCAGTTTCAACAATGCTACATACAAACAAAGAACTTGTATATATTTACAAACATACAACAAAAAGAAATTGCTTTTGCAAACCAACAAACCTGCATTAATTTTTCGCTATGTTGATGACACCATTGCCGTCTTCAACCAGAAATCTGACCGTGAAAGTTTTCCTTTGGCACTGAACTCTTTAAATCTCTGCTTCATTTTTACTGCTAAAGAGAAACTGATGGCGAATTTTCCTTTCTTGACGTTCTGGTTGTGATAGCTGACTCAGAATTCTTCATGTCCTTTAGGTATGCATCTCACAAATCAACTTTTAATGGGCAATATACTTGTTGGAATTCTTTTGATCTCCAAAACAGAAGATTAACCTTTCTCCTCCAGGCTTTGTCTATCTCCTTCAAACCTAGACTACCACAAGAGCAGGACAAGATCAAACTTATTGTTTGCAAAAAATGGACTTCTTGAAACGTTCTGATTTGGTCTACCAATCAGGACACATTTAATACTATCCAAACAGAAACTGCCTCGTTCAGTATAAATTCTTCGCCGCATTGTTAGGCTGCCCTTGTAGTGAAAACTGAAAACTCTTGAAGAAAGCTCAACGAAAGCGTTCGAGTTTATATTTGCAAGAGTATGATGACATGGTCATTAATAAAAGTACGACTGAAGTTTTGTGCCACGCATAGATTGTCCAAGATTTTAGAAAAAATTGTATACAAAAGACTCTACTCATTTTTAAGTAAATCTAATTTTTTTTTATGACTTGCAATTTGGATTTGGAAAAAAAATCTCTCCAATAGTCATGCTGCGGCTATAATGATTAAAAACATTGCTAAGGCTTTTGAAAGCAAGGAACACACTTTAAGCATCTTTTTAAATCTCCCTAAAGCTTTTGATACAATTGATTAGAAATGTTACTCGCAAAATTAAACCGTTATGGTATTATAGAGCTGCCAAATGAGTGGTTTCACAGTTATCTATGTGATCAAGCTATATATACGGAGGTAGCAGGACATATTTCAGACACAAATCTCATATTTGTAGGGGTATCACAAGGATCAATCCTCGGCCTGCTACTGTTTTTGTTATACCTAATCGACTTTCCTACTTGCATAACCTCAGACAAAATCATAATGTTTGCTGATGACACAAACGTATTTTTTACTAACAAGTCATTCTCATTATACAAACATGCCAACAACCAGTTGAAAAATGTTGATGCCTGGCTTTCTGCCAATAAATTAACTTTAAATAATAGTAAAACACGATACATTCCTCTCAAACCTCCCATAGCCGTCCCCCACCAAATTCATTGGCCATCAAATATGAAAATGAAACAGTGCAACAAGTAGAAACATGTTAATTTTTTGGATTAATCATTGATCAATATCTTTCTTAGAAGCCTGACATGGAATGGTGATTGCAAAAACTTAGGTATTATTAGTTAAAGTATAACCTTGCCTCAACAAAATATCTCTGCACATGTTATACTGTTCTCTGGTAAATACTTACATTCAAAACTCCATTATCTTGGTGCCATGGAAACAAGACATTAATGCAAAAACTTCAAAGAATAGCAATTAAAATCTCTCGATTGATAAAGGGTAATTACACATCAATCCATTGGCGTCCCACTGCAGCACAGTATCATTATCTTAACTGCAGAGCAAGTTGAACAGCTCGAAATTGCCAAATTCATTCACAAATACTTCAACAGCTCGCTCCCACCTGCTTTTGCTGATCTCTTCCAATCAAACTTTCTCAGCAACAACGCTAGCTTAAGAACTAGATCCAAAACCAGGCTTTACCCTCAATTTTGCAAAATAAAAATTACCCAACAAACATTAAAATACAAAGGCCTCGTACTTTAGCTTCCCTTCTGAAGTCAGGGAAATTAAATCATCAAAAAAGTTTGTACATTGCTTTATACAACACACTGTATCAAAATAATAGCCCATATTTTATGCATGTAAAAGATATTGTTTAATTCATTACCTCACCAACTAGTCTGATGTTAATGTGTCTACAACTGATGTTAATGAAAATGCCGTCAAGTTTCTACCATCTTAAAGCAAAAAAGTTGTCGAAAACACAATACTTCTAGTCTTAACAAACAATCCCAGATTAAATTGTCAGTCCCCTCCCCATCTATTAAAATTATGAACAAGTCAGCAAAGTGTTGTAGTGCAGATTTGTGGTTCAACATTTGTGACTATTACTTCCTGCTTTTCGCTCATTTGTAAATAATATCAGCTTTTTGCAGCTACTTTCTGTTTTGCTTTGTTAGTTTTATTGTTAGGTGTGGTGACCAGGCCTATTACTTTCAATGGTTTTCTATTATCTTTAGATAAAATCAGGCATGTTTTAACGTATACTCGTTTTTTTTGCCTGCATGCCTTTTTTCATTTACTGATATGCTTAATCTCGTTGATGCCACACTGCACGACTTGAACGAAATAAAATTACCTGCCTGCCTGCCTTCCTTGCAAAGGCTGGAATTTCACTCAGCCGAGATTCAATGCCCTGCATTATGATGTCACAGTTAGACAAGACAATGTATTAATAAATCAGAAGAATTAGACAGGGATAGCTTGATAGCCTGTTGGACAATTTTAGCGTACAACAGTTTTTACCTTATTTTTAGTCAAAAATTTTTAAACGTTTTCCAGAATATTTAAAAGAAGAATAATATTTAAACCACAAAAGTTGTTACTAACTATTTATTTTTTATAATTTTTTTTTTATATTTGCATTGTCAATAACACAAACATGTTAGCTTAAAAAATGCTTTAAACACCTGCGGTAGTAATTCAGTAATTGGTTTGTCTTCCCTTGGAAGCTTTTAAAGCTATGATCCTGATTGACATGCTTTCAATAAATTTTACACAATCTCGCTGTGAAATCACACCTTTATTGGCTTTTCAATTAACTCAATTTTTGTTACTTTTAATTAATGGATGTTAAGGCATATAGGCTAACTGCAATCAGTTGAATAAAATACCACTTCCACGACCGGTTTCGTTCCTATTAGAACTCGTCAGGTGGACTCAGGTATTGAACCGACGGTCACATGAATTGCTTCATGCGGTTTATGCCACTCCGCCATCGGCCCTTTCAACTGATGCTGTTAATTTTAAGCTATATAAGGTGCACGCTCACTACAATGAGCTTGATGCGATATATGCTTTTAATTCCCAGCCAAGCCAGTGCCTTTATTACGTTATAATACGAATTATAGGAGCTGGTGTTAGCCTGTTTAAGATATTACTTTTAATTAATGGATGTTAAGGCATATAGGCTAACTGCAATCAGTTGAATAAAATACCACTTCCACGACCGGTTTCGTTCCTATTAGAACTCGTCAGGTGGACTCAGGTATTGAACCGACGGTCACATGAATTGCTTCATGCGGTTTATGCCACTCCGCCATCGGCCCTTTCAACTGATGCTGTTAATTTTAAGCTATATAAGGTGCACGCTCACTACAATGAGCTTGATGCGATATATGCTTTTAATTCCCAGCCAAGCCAGTGCCTTTATTACGTTATAATACGAATTATAGGAGCTGGTGTTAGCCTGTTTAAGATATTACTTTTAATTAATGGATGTTAAGGCATATAGGCTAACTGCAATCAGTTGAATTTTTTTTGATTTCATTTCACTAAAATTTCAATTTTAGTGAAATGGTATTTTATTCAACTGATTGCAGTTAGCCTATATGCCTTAACATCCATTAATTAAAAGTAATATCTTAAACAGGCTAACACCAGCTCCTATAATTCGTATTATAACGTAATAAAGGCACTGGCTTGGCTGGGAATTAAAAGCATATATCGCATCAAGCTCATTGTAGTGAGCGTGCACCTTATATAGCTTAAAATTAACAGCATCAGTTGAAAGGGCCGATGGCGGAGTGGCATAAACCGCATGAAGCAATTCATGTGACCGTCGGTTCAATACCTGAGTCCACCTGACGAGTTCTAATAGGAACGAAACCGGTCGTGGAAGTGGTATTTTATTCAACTGATTGCAGTTAGCCTATATGCCTTAACATCCATTAATTAAAAGTAATATCTTAAACAGGCTAACACCAGCTCCTATAATTCGTATTATAACGTAATAAAGGCACTGGCTTGGCTGGGAATTAAAAGCATATATCGCATCAAGCTCATTGTAGTGAGCGTGCACCTTATATAGCTTAAAATTAACAGCATCAGTTGAAAGGGCCGATGGCGGAGTGGCATAAACCGCATGAAGCAATTCATGTGACCGTCGGTTCAATACCTGAGTCCACCTGACGAGTTCTAATAGGAACGAAACCGGTCGTGGAAGTGGTATTTTATTCAACTGATTGCAGTTAGCCTATATGCCTTAACATCCATTAATTAAAAGTAATATCTTAAACAGGCTAACACCAGCTCCTATAATTCGTATTATAACGTAATAAAGGCACTGGCTTGGCTGGGAATTAAAAGCATATATCGCATCAAGCTCATTGTAGTGAGCGTGCACCTTATATAGCTTAAAATTAACAGCATCAGTTGAAAGGGCCGATGGCGGAGTGGCATAAACCGCATGAAGCAATTCATGTGACCGTCGGTTCAATACCTGAGTCCACCTGACGAGTTCTAATAGGAACGAAACCGGTCGTGGAAGTGGTATTTTATTCAACTGATTGCAGTTAGCCTATATGCCTTAACATCCATTAATTAAAAGTAATATCTTAAACAGGCTAACACCAGCTCCTATAATTCGTATTATAACGTAATAAAGGCACTGGCTTGGCTGGGAATTAAAAGCATATATCGCATCAAGCTCATTGTAGTGAGCGTGCACCTTATATAGCTTAAAATTAACAGCATCAGTTGAAAGGGCCGATGGCGGAGTGGCATAAACCGCATGAAGCAATTCATGTGACCGTCGGTTCAATACCTGAGTCCACCTGACGAGTTCTAATAGGAACGAAACCGGTCGTGGAAGTGGTATTTTATTCAACTGATTGCAGTTAGCCTATATGCCTTAACATCCATTAATTAAAAGTAATATCTTAAACAGGCTAACACCAGCTCCTATAATTCGTATTATAACGTAATAAAGGCACTGGCTTGGCTGGGAATTAAAAGCATATATCGCATCAAGCTCATTGTAGTGAGCGTGCACCTTATATAGCTTAAAATTAACAGCATCAGTTGAAAGGGCCGATGGCGGAGTGGCATAAACCGCATGAAGCAATTCATGTGACCGTCGGTTCAATACCTGAGTCCACCTGACGAGTTCTAATAGGAACGAAACCGGTCGTGGAAGTGGTATTTTATTCAACTGATTGCAGTTAGCCTATATGCCTTAACATCCATTAATTAAAAGTAATATCTTAAACAGGCTAACACCAGCTCCTATAATTCAATTTTTGTTGTTATTGGCTTTAAATGGATCTCATGTTTAAGATCTCCCATAAGTTCTGGATAGTGTTCATCTGGAGAGTTGTCGGGCCATTTTATTACTTCAACTTTTTTGCCTCTGAACCATTTTATGGCATTCTTCCTAATATGGCGTGGAGCACTATCTTGTTAGAACCAAGGTTTTGCTAGGAAACCACTTGCTCACTTGTCGCAACAGACGTCCTTCTAGAACTTTATATACTTTATTTCGTTTATGGTTCCTTCGATTATGTGCGCTAAAACCATAATCTTGGCAGGAAATTTGATTGTTTTCTTTAAACATTGTGTCGAAAACTTCTTGCCAGACTTTCGGCAAACTGCTTTCTATCTTCAAGTAATGCAATGGTCGATTTGTCCAAAAAATAACTTAAAACAGGGTAATATTTAGGTTTAATGTTTATTTTTAAACATATAGGTCTATTTGTTTAAGTTTAGTAGCGTGATAGCTGTGAAATCATTTTTAGAATACGTTTCTTTTGATCAGGAGCTCCCATAGTATCCACATTAACAATTTTGGCTAAGAAAATCAATTGTCTGCAAGTGGTTTGATAACCTTGGAGTGGTTTCGATAAGAATATTTCATGAAAAGAGTTAAATAGTTGTACTTAGTAATCTTGTACTATGGTGTATCTTACCTTTGACAGTTACCTTTGCGGTTTATGGTACCTAGCAATGTCAACTTAAACTGATTTACTTAATTTCGCTATAATTGCTACCTTTTTTAGTCCTATGTAAGTTGGCAACGCCAAAAGCGTAAGCTTTTGGTTTGATTGTTGGACTGAGAATCGCAGAAGATTTCAGTCATTTGTCTCTGTATTTGTGGTAGATTTCGTCATTGTATGACTACTAGTTTAAAAAGTGAATAACTCTAACAGAAATTTATTAAATTTAAAGTAATTGTTTTTGTTGTTTTAGAGTTTAATACTTATGTCATATTTGGTACATTATGGATCTGATTACTGCGTAAGACATGTACGTGACCATATTCGTTCCCTTAAGCATCTTCAAAACTATGAGTACTATGGTGAGTTCATGCAAGTTTTCGCATAAATAGAATTTTGGTTCTATCTCAACTTTAATTTTTTCTTAAAATTGAAGCGATTTCTAGTATTGCTCGAATAATTAATTCTGACTGCAACTTAACAGCTAGGTGAAGATTGGCTTTTACTAAATACTTAGCCACTGTACTTTGAACTACGCACTTCTCGATCAAGAACAGAACAAATACTTTCACAAAATATTTCAAGACTTTAAATTCTTTCGCTCGTTCACTACACAAACAAATGCACTATAATATATCAATCAAAAAACCAATCAGAAAAACTATATCAATCAATTAACCGCTTGATTCTTGTCACGCTAATATTCCACAACAAACCCACCACCAGAGCTGTGAGTAACGCGTTACAAATGTAGCGCGTTACAGGGAATGCGTTACATTGGTTACAATTTTCAGTGTTTAAAAAATTGTAATTGTCAAAAGTAACGTAATCTGGAATTAATTACTTTTTTGAGGAACGTGTTTCTTTTTATAGAGTTAAAATTACAAATTCTTTTTGGCATACAAAACGTTTATTTTACCCAAAGCAACCGAGTGCAACTCGCTGAAGAAAGCATGAAGATTTTCGTAGAAGACTTTAGAATGCAAGAGGAAAACAATCACCATAAAACCAATTCTTAATTTAACGAGTGTTGTGGACGCAGCGGCTTGCACCGAACGAAAATAACCAACGCAAATAATAATGTGTTTGAAGTCAGATGGCTAGCGCTTCGTAAAACAATAAATGCAACTAGTGACCAAAGTGTTGGAGAATTGTCCGAGTTTCGCTCGCTTTGATTTTAACAAGTAGGTTTGCCGAGATCAACTTGAAGTCCGCCTCGTAGTCGGTAGACCTGGGGTTCATTCCCTAAGTCGAGTCATACCAAAAGACTTTAAAAAATGGTATTCACAGCTTTCCTGCTTGGCGCTCTGCATATAAAAGGGATAGTGTGGAGAACAAGCCGGCAAGCTTGCTTGTTGTGTCCTTGGGCAAGGCACTTAACGGGACGCCTCCATCTTTATGTGGCAGACAGGTGGCCCTCCCGTACTTCACCGGGTTACAATTGTGAAGTTGCTAACCCAGCATGTCAGACGACTCTTGGGTACCCACCAGTGGCAGTCCGCCAGTCACTCAAGACTGGTTCGAAATGGGGTGCCATCTTTCCCTTAGCCTAATTTCAATTAGGTTGACGGCATGAATTCATGCCGTACCTCCATCCCGAGGAAGAGGAGGGGTAAACAAACAAAAAAATGATTAGCTTGAAAGCTAGTTCAATAAATTTGTCAAAAACAAAGGAAAAAAGCAACAATTTTGATTTCATAACAAGACTGCGTTTCACGATAAAGTGTTAATCATTGGATTAGAAATCAATACCATGGAAGAATGTAGTGTGTGTTTGGAGTTGGACACAAGTAAAGATAAAAGAAATGTTCCAGCAAATCAAATCAATAGTTTCATTAGCAATGACAAATAAAGCAATCCTTGGCCAAAGCTAGAAAAATACTTTTAAAATCCATCCGAAATCAGAACTTGCAGTTTGAATGTATTTTGTGCCGACCAAAAAAGGTTAGCATATCAACATGCACAACATAGCATTCGAATCTTCGAAAGCATGTGAAGGTAAGCGTGAGTAGTATTTTGTTCACTATTATAGGTGTACATTATTTTATGTATAGGCCACATTCTATTTCTGCAAGATGCATTTTTTTTGGGTTGCTTAACCCTTAACTTGTAATGCTATTTAAATGTTTTAAATTTACGATAGCCAAAGTTCGATGAAACGTAATTATGGTAATATACTTAACTAACGCAATGTAATTTATGTGATAAACGTTTGCGGCCTACTACGACTACATAAATTTTTTTTTGGTTTGCAGCGCATTCATTCGGGCAATTCGGGGAACTTTAATAGTTTAGCTGCCACTCGAGCACTGAAACGACCCGCTCCATCATCACAACTAACGATAAAACGGGCGAAGCTATCGTCGTCAAAACCAAAGGGCAACCGCTTTTCAATTACGGAGAGTGAACTTACTGGGCTGGTATTAAACACGGTGACGAAATCAATGCTACCATTTTCATTTGTTGAGCAACCATCTATCAAAGAATTTATCACTGTTTTCCAACCCGGCGTAGCTATTCTTTCTCGCTATTCTATTGTTAAAACCTTGGAGAAGAAGCATGAGTCTTCAAAAGCAGCTGTTAAAAGTGCAATGACCTCTGTTGAATTCGTAGCAACAACAGCTGATTGCTGGACTGCTCATTGGCGCTCTTATTTGGGTGTTCTTATCCACTGGTTTTGCTACGATAATTTTGAAAGAAAAAGTGCTGCCTTAGCATGTCGACGGTTAACGGGAAGCCATACTTGAGATCTGCTAGCTGACCAACTTCAAGATGTGTACTGCGAATATGGCATTAAAAGCAAAGCAATTAAAGCTACCACTGACAGTGGCTCCAATTTTGTAAAAGCATTTAGCGTATTTGCTCCATTTGAAGGTGATCTGGATGTGTGCGCAATTGATGCTAGTGACATTTTATCAACAGATCTCAACTCGCAACTGCCGCCCCATCACAAATGTGCTGCGCACTTATTAAACCTTGTTTGTACAACTGACGCCGCTGTTGCAGAGCAAAACCATCAATATAGAAAAGTTAGCCGAGGAACTTTTGCCAAATGTCAAGCTTTATGGAATAAAACAACCAGAAATGTTCTTGCAGCTGAAGTCGTGGAAAACGAAAGCTGGTTGCAACTTAAACGTCCTTGTTCCATGCGATGGAATTCTGTGTGTGATGCAGTGCTACGCTTGAACAAGATAATTGAACTAAAAGGATCTCAAGCATTGTGCAATATCTGTCAACGGCTGGACTTACCCAGGTATATTGCTGTATGTTGTTCATACCGGCTTTATTACTCACATGTCTACCACTGCAGTGTGTGTTCAGGTATCAGTTAATTAGAGGGTCCCCTAGAGCCTGGATGGTTTTGCGTTCAAGTTGATGGGTAAGGCCTTATCATTATTGTTGCAATCAATACCTTTTCATTAAACTGCTCGACAAGTCCTAGTATCTCAATTATGTTTTTATTCTTAAGTGGTTGTTACCAAACAGCGTTGATTTCGTAGTAGCGTTTATCAATGCATTATTATCAATTCAAATGTACCGCTGGGAATTCTCTTGCAATAATTTACTTGAAATTTTGCGCAAGATTTAGAAAAAATATTGCAACATTGTAAAACATTATTTTCTTGTAGTTGCAGGTTTCGAGACTCCAAGCTTGAATTTCTTGCATTATACAAAAGTATAACCAAACCTCTTGCCAACGCCCTGGACATATTACAAGGTAAAGTCGACACATTCATGGGCAGTTTGCTACCTACCATAGTATATTCGACCGAGTTCATGAAAAAAAAGAAAAATTAAAAGAAAGTGAAAGGCTGGCTTTCATTCCGTTAATTGATGCTATAACTGACGGAATACACATGAGGTTTGGTAATATTATTGGTAACGAGAAAGTGATTGCTTTATCTATTCTTCTTCCAAAATTTGAAGACACTTGGACAGAAGACAATTTCCAATTGCAGAAAGGTAAATTGTAAACATTTTTTCAAAATTACAAATTTTTAGCTCACTATAATGTCTGGTACAACTATTAGCGTAAAATAAACTTTTTTTTACCTGAGTATCTACTGGTTGATCAAAAAACTGGTAACTATTTTCATTATTTTTAGGGGGGCGCGTCCAACAGCTGATTGATTTACCTTAGCTCTTATTGCTTAGCCTATTTAGCAAATAGTAATCTCCAATAAATTTTGTTGTGATTATCCATTTTACATTTTGTGATAAAAGCGATTCAGTAATAGAAGAAATTCTCATCTTTACTTTACAAAACGACTTTGAAAGAAAAATGTCGCAACAGGAGTGCAGCATTATAAAATTTGTGTTTAGGTATCAACTACATCAAAGATCGATTAAAGGAAGATAATGTTTTCTCGCACGACAAAAACTCAGAAACTCATGAAAAAGAATCACCAAATCGATTTTTTAAAAGAAAACCGAGGAGTACGAAGCATGTGCTTCATGTTTATTTGTCATCTGAATTGGAAGACTTTACTATTTACAAAGGACGATGTGCTCCATTAAAAAAATTTGGCAATAGAACTGAATACTCCTCTTCCTTCCAGCGCCGCATGTGAGCGTATGTTCAGCTCTGGGGGATTCATTTTGAGACTGCAAAGAACATGCATGTCAGATAAGCATTTTGAAGCGTGCTGACTGACCAAATGTAATAAATCGTTTATTTGATTAAGTGTGAAACTGTAGTTTGTTTATTGATGTTTACCTTACAATTCGAGGTGCGCGACAGAGCAAATTGAAATCTATTTCTCTACAGTACGACCCAATTTTGTTGGCCCGGTATTGGTTACCTGCTTTCGGTTGTGCAGGCTTTACCTATAACTATAATTTAAATGTATGCTAGTAGAAATGTCAGTTCCAATGAAAGAGTTTGGGAACCTTACAATTCGAGGTGCACGACAGAGCAAATTGAAATCTACTTCTCTTCAGTACGAACCAATTTTGTTGGCCCGATATTGGTTACCTGCTTTCAGTTGTGCAGGCTTTACCTATAACTATAATTTAAGTGTATGCAGGTAGAAATGTCAGTTCCAATTAAAGAGTTTGGGAAAGAGTCAATTAATGCTTGGGAAATGAATGCTTGGGAAAGAGTCAATTAATAAAATAGAATGTAAACTAGTTAATATTACTGTGTCTATATAGGTTTTCAACATTTTATCGATTACGACAAGCAATGCTATTTGTAAAGGAATTCGTAATCTAACGTTTTTTTCCTAAGATGTAATTTTGTAATTGGAATTAATTCCTTTTTAAAAGAAGGAATTGTAATTGGAATTACGTTACTTTTTGAAGTAGGTAACTGTAACTGGAATTAATTCCTTCAATTGAGGAACTTTTACAGCCCTGCCCACCACCAAATAGCGCGCTCTATTGCACTATTTCTCTCTGTCTCTCTCTCTTCAGTCTATACACTCTGCATGTGCAAAAATCTTGTCGCCTTATATATGTGAATGGGACGCGATCCAGAAAATTCAAGAGCAACATTACGTGACACAAACATCTACTACTAAATTACGTCATATTGGCAATCGAAAACTTTCGAGAAGAAAAAAATTGTATTCTGGATCAGTGTTTATTGTAAACGCATGATATTTACCATTGAGACGTCAGAAGAGGCCGGTATGAACAAATTTTATGCGAAAGAAAAAAATTTTTTTTGCGAACAAACAACCGAGATATAAAAACATGTGTGGACCCGAGACAATTCTAAGATTCATAAATAAAATAATTATAGCAGAACGAAAGCAATAAAATTACAGACTATCCATATATAAACTATTCCAACGAAGCAAATTTACTTATTCGTGACACAAGTTGTTTGCATTTTGTTCAAAACAACTAGTGTTTAAAAGCATTGCTTTTGCAAGTTGCAAAAGCATAATTACTGGCTGCTAAATGCCAACTTATTGATGGCTGAATACCAAATAATGAGCAAATTGCTGTAAGCCATAATGGAATCTTGTCTTGGTAATCACACTTGTCAGTAGTCACTAGTATCACATTCACTCAAACTGTTTGCTTGGTGGATTAGTTTAAGCCAGTGGTCCTCAAACTTTTTGGTGACGCATTTAAAAATTGATGCTGATGCACTACTGCGACTAACTGACAAAGAAGCATGTTGTAGAAGTTGTTTTTATGTCATTTTTCCTGCGTTTTGCAGGCTCAGACATGCTGATTCAATGTATGTCTACCACTACACACTTGCTTTCGAACCAAACTTTATTGGAGCAACATAGCAATTTAAATTCCGGATGCCCTTCTTGACGAATACCAACAGTGTTTCTATACAGTTTTGAACTCCAGACTTTTGCTCTGAGGCGGCCCGCAACAATATCACTTCACCACAGAGCGTTAGGATGCATGATTCGGAGCGTTTTTGAGCATACTGGTATGAAAACATTTTTTACTCATCACATATCTTTGGTAACTGGATCAAAAATATGTTTTTACTGGAAATTAAAATTAGAATTCAGTACCGTACCTAACGTAATTCATTTCCAATCCCAAACACTGGGCACTGCAGAGCTAACACGCATGCGCGCACGCGCGCGCGCACACACACACACACACACACACACACACACACACACACACACACACACACACACACACAGAGGATTGTTTAACTTCCCCGCCAAGAAACAAAGTGTTTGTAAATAAATGACTTCCTACAAATTTGAAAAAATCATCAACCTGAAAAACTATCAGTGGCGTTGAAGCAAATCTTAATAAAAGGAATTTATTAATAAGCGGTGCTCACAGTAATTACTGCACTATAACCATCTACTTTCCAATTCCATAGCAACATTTCTGGATGCTGCAAGCTGGGAAAGTATATATTATCTTCATTCAGCCAACCATCAATGGCACGTCATTTAGTGGGTAAGACAGCTGGAAATTTTTTGGTACTTTGGCTCTATGTAAAACTTGTCCTCTAAGCCAATTTGCTCTACCACAGCATTTTTACCTAATTAATAAATCGTATCTAAATCTAACCTGTTTGTAAAATGCAAAACTAAATCACTGAATAGTAATGCAAGAGGCTAGCGATGCACTTAGCGAAACTGCAGACAGTGACACTGTTTCGACCTATCGAACAGTGTCACTGTCTGCAGTTTTGCTAAGTAAATCACTGAAGTTTCTTCAAAAATAATTGACGAGTTTATTATTATACTGTTCAACCAAGGCAAATGCATAGTGGTTAGAGCGTCTGCTTCGTAGTCAGTAGACCTGGGGTTTAATCCCCTTGTTGGGCCATACCAAAAGACTTTAAAAAATGGTATCCATTGCTTTCCTGCTTCGCGCTCGGCATTTACAAGATGTGGAAAACAATCCGGCAACTTTATTGTTATGTCCTTGAGCAAGGCACTTAATGGGACTCCCCCACCTTTATGTGGAAGACAGGTGGCCCAGACACCTCGCAAATGGCAACGCCCAAGCGAGTGCGGACGTCCCATCCAAAAGACAGCAGTACAATTGAATGGAGGATCAACATGTACAAAAAGAACCGCTCTTGGTCATGAAAATTGAAATTACTCTATTTGTTTTGATGTAGCATTTTTAGGACCACTGATCAAAACGTTACGGTCTTAACTCTTTTGCTCCCGCGTGAATAGCGAAAAAAATGTCCGTAAGGTGGCAGCGCGAAAAACTGTCATAATTTGTCATAATCAATCATAATTAATCATCATAAAATACCCTAAGTTTGTTTGTAAATTATTACTCATCTGTTTACTTCTACATCAAGTGTGATGTATCGTTGAAATCTACATTTCTTGAGGATTTCAAATATAATAAAAACAAAAAAATTTTTTTTTGAATATGCAAGTTTTATGCAAATTAACCCCCCCAACTGGGGCTGAGTTGTCTTCGAAATTAAAGTAGCACCCTCACCTCAAAGATCACTACAGATTTTATTTTCTACCAATTTCTTTAGAAATGGTCGCAAGATGATGCTAAGGAAATAAGCTTTCAAGGTACATCACTCAAAACTTACCTAAAAGCCTAGGTTTTCTACAATTTGCAATTTTCTGAGGCACATGACCTTTTTTTGACCGGTACCGATCGGCACTAAATTTTGGTAGTTAAATTTAGTACCTAAAATATGATCAGTTATTATCTGCTAGAGGTTAGCCTAAACCATGTAACATTAAATATTTTTGAAGAGGGAATTTCTTCAAGATTCAGAAAACATCAAGTTTAAATAGAATATGCTGTCACTGACAAACAGCAGCTTGTTTACACCCTTCCCATTTCTTGAAAAACTAGGAGGATACAGCAAACTTTGATTTAGAGAAGCCAAACTTGTGCTAGCTTTTAAACTTGTATTTCAGTCTTTGTCTCCTTGGAAACTTGATACAAAATGACGACTTTATTGGTGAAATATTTGCAATTTATTTTATCTTTTTAAAGAGTGTAGTTTTTGTAAAAATTATAATTTAGTGAAGGTAAGTAAAAAATTTTGGGGGGTTTGAACTGATATGATGTACAGCACTCATTTTTGATCAGTAAATATCATATACCACTTAGTCTAAACTATTTAAAGTTATATATTGTTGGAAAGCAAATTTCCTAAGCTTTCAAATGTAACCGGTATTTAGCAACATATATCTTTTACGCACTACATTTACTTTTATCTACTTACCATTCAAATTTGTTTGGGGGGTTTTGAGTCCCCTAAAAAATTTGGAAATTTAAAACAGTAAAATTTATTATTATCGCTTGAAATTTTGTCAAATGATGCCCCAAAAGAGTAGTTTTCAGACTGTTAATGATAAAGGGTTTGGTTTCGTAGTAAAGATGTGATCTCAATTTGATTTTAGCATAGTTGGCTATTGCTGAGAATTGGCAGATTTTGTCGTCTGCAACTGGGTTGTTGGTCTTTTTAACCGTTTTTGGGTATAAAAGTCCAAGAATTAGGGCACAAATTATACATCTTCCGATGCGTGAGGAAATAAGCGTGATCTCTTGATAATTTTATGAAAATCGGATGAAAAATAAAGTCACAAATCGATTTTTTAGTAAACTAGTTTTGTAACTCAATTTGAAAAATTTGAGGGAAATACTGAAAACACAAGATCATCAATCAATGATCGCGGGAGCGAAAGAGTTAATTCAAACGATGAAAATTGAACTGGTGGTAACACTAGAAAAACAAAAAGTGTTTGGTCCGTAAACTGAATGAACAATATAGGGAAAGTGTGATGCCCATGGAATTGTGGGACCTTTGGAACACCGGATTTATTTACAAACCGAAAACAAATATGTAGAAATTTTTGCGTTTGGAAACACGCAAAATTTTTAGATACCAAAATTGAAATGCGGAAAATTTATGGTTTAAAAGGCTGTGGAGCTGTTTCATGTTTTGTGTGGTAAAAAATGTACTTTTTTGGGTCAACTTTGTGAGAATTTTTCAATAGTTTGTGATTAGCAAAAATTACTAGTTTGGTTTCTTTAAAAAGAATGCTTACTAGCTGGCATTTAAACTAAAGTGCTGATTGTCAAATTGTAGCGCTTATAGGCAAGAAGATATTTTTCACAACTCATAACTCTGTGGGACCTTTGAAACACGGTATTCTATAAGTCCCTTGTGTTTCAGGTCATGCCTACATTTAAGTCTAGAAAATAAGGGTTTGTTTTCTGAACAAAATCTAAATATATCTTTGGATGATGTACTTTTAAATGAAATCAGCTTCAACAAAGCTTCCGAAGATTATGGAATTCCCATCGATATCTTGCACTGTTATAAAAAAAAGATGCATCCAGGAAACACTGAAGTTAGAAAGTTGTCTATGGTTACAACTCAAGTAGGTAAGATTGATTATTTAAAGCAAGGCAGCCAACGAATCAAGTCTACTAAATACTTCTTAGGTCAATGCTGGTCAATCAACATGCAATCTGGTATTATCAAGCTCAGACTGCAAGATAGAACCAAATCTTGAAACTTTTCTAATCGAATCAATTACCCCATTGCCGTAAGCAAAGCCAAGAAAAATACAAAGTCGCAAGAAAGTGTCCTCTGCCATCATCATCATCACTCACACCTGTGAAGAAAAGACTTTTTCTCAGCAAGCAGTGGACAGTGAATCTTCAACAGATAATTATTATTTGCTGATTTAGTTAGTGCTGCCAGTCTGTCTGATAGCATTGCTAGCCTAGCTCCAGATCCTGTTGAGCTTGTTTTGTTCAAATGCGGTGATTTTGTTATTGCTAATGTGCACTCTGCGGCTGGAAAGTGTAAAAAGTTTATTCGAAAGTTGATTAGTGGACCGGATGAGGATTAGGACTTTGAAATCAGTTTTTTTGAGAGGTCAAAAAAATTGAAAGTGGATTTATCTTTCCAGAAGTGGAAGATCTAGCCTCCATCACCAGAAAAGATATCAAAAGGGTTTTGCCCCCACCTTATGTAGCTGCTTAAACCAAGCGGTTGTGTCGTGTGCTGAAATTTGACGTTAATTTATCTTTTGTGTACTTGCGTCCCACAGGAGTGGAACCTATGGAACGAGTTTTCAAAATACCTTGTAACTAGGCATCCAGTTACCCAATTTTAAAACTCCTTTGTGCTAAGGTACCCAGTTACAACATGCAGACTAATTTCTAAGCAATGTTTGGTTGAAATAAGAAAGTTATGACCATTTGACAAAAATCGTTCCATGGGACCCACACTTCCCCCGATCAGCAGTTTACACTACTTTATTCCCTAAGCTTATCTTAAAATTGATTTTGTTTTGTTTATATTTAAGAAAAATGCGCATTTTAATTATAGCTTTCTAAATGAGATTCAATTGCAAACTGTGGTTACCAACTATATTGTAATATGTTTCAGCAAAAATGACTTAATATCAATTTTTTATTACCATCGTAAATTCTGTTGGTTGTACATCAAAATTTTCCGTTAGGAACGAATATGAACTTGATGCTTCTGAGAATTTTGAAACCAGTTTGAGCCTTCTAGGTGATCTATGTCAAAAGTTATTGTCGCGTTTTGATAATAATATAGAACTTTCAGTTCTATCTCAATCTTAAATTTCTTAAAATTGAGGCGACGTATGATAATCGCTTGCATAATTAGGTCTGACTGCAACTTAATAAAACTTGGAAAAGATTGCCTTCCACTAAAAACACCTTAAACACATTGAGAACAGAATAATGTATTGACAGAAATAATACTTCACGACTTCAAGCTTCTTCGCTCAACGATCTCAGAACTAATCACTTTACTACACAATCAGAAAACCGCCAAAACTAATTCCATCAATAACTGCTTAATACTCGCCACGTCCACAGAATCCACAATAAATTATCAAAAAAAACAATGGCCCTTCTTTACTTCGTCAATCAATTTCTGTCTCTCCACTACAACGTTTTCTGCTCTCTACTACATGTACTACTCTACTAAAGAAAAATCCTGTCGCCTTATATATAAATCGAAAAAAACAATCCAAAAAACGCTAGAACGAAATCACGTGAAAAAAGAAAAAAAGCATTTCAAGTTATGTAAGCGGTTATCGAAATTCTTCGAAGAAGCTAGAATCACTAGATCAATCTGGAATCGTATTATGTCATAAACAATTATGGCGTAATAAAGGCGTACTTACAGCAAAATCCAATTGCGAGGAAAAAAGGTCTTTTTTTTTCCCAATCAGTAGCCGAGCGAACAAATGACACAGCACTTTACACAAATATGAAAACAACTCTTGCAAGGCAAATTTCCTTATTCGTGACAGTTATTATAAATTTAAATTTGGCCTCTGTTTCGATCTTTATGCTGCGGAAGTATGGCCGTTGCTGATGGCAACCATTCAAAATCAGTTCAGAACATGCTTTTATGAAGTTTAACAGAATTTAAGAACTAACACTTTTTTGATTTCAAGAAAAAAAATTTTTTCACCCGCAATATGTCATTAAATTACACAATTATTAAACAACTAAAATTTTACTTAAATTTGACAGTTAAATGGAGTCAAACAAACAGCACAAAACTTTATAGTTCTTTAAAACAGCTTAATAGTAAAAATCAAATTATTGATTTCATTGGGAACAGCAAGCTACTATTTCAAATTTGCAACAAGGCTCAAATATGCGCTACGATGCTGATATAAATTCCGTAGAAAAAGTAAAAGGCAAAACGGACACTTTGTAAGGTTGTATGATAAGAAATACTCTGAGCTTGATTTTGCTATTGCTTTTAGCAGTGAAAAAGTACCATGTCTGATAACATTAGTGCACTCCGAAATTCTTTCAAATTAAGCAATAAAGTGTTAGAACTTACTCGAGATTTTCACTAGAACCATAGTTACATTGTTAGCAAACCTTTTGCATATTTTAACAAGTTATTGAGCGAAATTGAAAATCCAAGAATTGAAATGCAAAAGGTGGCAACAGCTGATAAAGCTCTTCCTAATACTTCTAATTGCTGAGCAAAACTGGAACACGTGTTACAACTGGAGAAGAATTATTTAAACCTTGCATCTTAGCTGCTGCAAAAGAAATTTTGAGTTTAGAAGCAGCTCAGAAACTTTAAGGTATCACTTGCAAATGAATTAGTTCAAAAGAGAATAGTGGATTTGACAAACGGATGTTGAAGAGCAAGTTTTAGAACAGGTAAAGAAATAGAAGTACGTGATTTTAGCAACTGCACTTTTTTATTTGCTTTGTTAAATAAAAGGATGATGTTAGTATTAAGGAAGAACTTCTTACTGGTCACAAATTATATGGACGAACAACCACCTCAGAAATATTTCTGTCGCCTAATAGCTATTTGCACAAGCAAGGTTTAGACTGGGAAAAATGTGTCGGAGTGTGTACTGACCGAGCTGCTAGCGGAATTGGTTGTGAATCGGGTGTAACTGTAAAAATAAAAGAAGTTGCCACCAGATCTATCTACGCACTACTGTACATAATCCACCGGCAACTTTTATCTGCAAAGAAACTCTTTCCTGAATTAAATGACATTATTAATGGAGCAATAAAGATGGTCAATGATATTGATGGTCATGCACTGCACTTCAGGATCTCTGTGGCACTACGTGTGAGTATGGGTTCGTTAAAGAAAGTTATCTCATAAGATGTAGACTGGCAAACTTGCATACTTGGCGGAAAAATTCAACTGCTTAGACGACCGTAATAATTCTCTAAGGTTATTCTCCCAACGTATTTACATTGTGCAAAAACACTGTTGCTTTCAAAAGAAAATTGGTGTTTCGAAATAATCATGTGCACAGATGCAATATCGATATGTTTTCTTGTTTGCAAGAGCTCGTGGCAAATGTCTCTGCAAACAAAAAAGAGTTACTTGTTATTGTAAGTCAACACTTAAAAGAACTAGTCGTTAGTTTTTGGCTAATATTTTTCTCAAAAATGTAGATCCTCGGTAGGAAAACTTATGGATCGACAACTCTCTTGGGAAATGCATCAATTCGTGAAATGTTGATGCCACTAAAAAAGAATCGCTAATTGAATTCTCGACATTGTTGTCCAAGCGTATAAACCTACCATTGTCACATTTTGAATATTGCTTAATCTCAGTGGTCTACTTCGCCTTTCAGAAACTTGTTTACCAGAGCAGCATTTAACACATATCGGGTGGGCAGAAAAAAGTTATAGCCCTGTTTAATCAAGAATAACTCAAAAACTAAGCTTTGCATACAAATTTAATTAGGTGTATCTTATGAGTGGCTAGTTTTTTTAGCCAAAAATGTACATAAACGGGAATGATGAGGAAATACAAAATGCAGATCAAATTATGCAATGCCAGACGTTATTTTTTAGAGAATATAAATTTGATATTTCACTTTGCCCAATCTAACATGGTTGCTAAAAGTTCGATCACAACTAAAAAAAAGAAAAATTAGTCACTTAGCCGAGCGTCGAACCCTCGACCATTATTAGGTTAACCAAGTGAGCTAATTCTCACATCGATATCGTAGCAAAACTGTCTAGTTAACCTTTTTCGCAAGACAGACATTTCTTTGCACTGCCAACGCGCAAAGACTTTTTTAAACACTGGTTGCCACGGGATGAAATAAAGTCCATATCTTCTTGGAAAATGAGACTTCGATTGGTTGATTTCGAGGGTGGAGGCCATATTGACCATCTCGATTAAAGCCGTGGTAAGTCAAGTTTAGGTCAACGTATGGCATAGCATATTTTGATCTGCATTTTGTATTTCCTGATTATTCTTGTGTTTATCACTATTTTTAGCTGATAATATCACCACTTGTCCTAAACTAGCTGCTCATGACATATACCGAATTTAATTTGTATGCAAAGCTTAGTTTTTGAGTTATCCTTAATTAAACAAGGTTATCACTTTTTTCTGTTCACCTGATATACACAGGAATGGCCAAATCGTGGCTCGCCAGCCGCATGTGGCTCCTCAAGTCTTTCGCGCTGCTCGTGCAATCTGCTGTGCGACATGTTAAGCTCTGTGACCTATGGAAGGGTGTAAATGCCTAATTTTTGCTTTCTAAATGATGATCTCCAAGAAAAAAGGTCACCACCCTCTATGTGGACGAAAAATGTGTCAATTCAAATTAAGAATTGCGTAGCGGCTCTTTCAATGATGGCTTCTATCGTGTTTGGCTCTGTAGTGCGGCATGCGTGGCCATCCGTGATATATAATATCAAGAAGACAACAGCGAATTTTTCATTAAATGGAATTGTTGTGACACAAAATGCATGTTTTTGTTTTGGTAAAATTCTTTTATCAGTTTACAGTGTTAGTAGCATTTTTTTTATTTGCTGTATCTATCCTCCACTAGAAAGCGAATTGTATTGCTATATATTGGAAGGGACGTCCGCACTCGCTCGGGAGTTGCCATTACGAGGTGTCTGGGCCACCTGTCTTCCACATAAAGGTGGGGGAGTCCCATTAAGTGTCTTGCCCAAGGACACAACAATGAACTTGCCGGCTTGTTCTCCACATCCTCCCTTAAATGCCGAGCGCAAAGGGGGAAGCTATGAATACCATTTTTTAAAGTCTTTTGATATGGCCCGACAAGGGGAATAAACCCCAGGTATACTGACTACGAAGCAAACGCTCTAACCACTACGCCAATGCGTCGGTTAGATTTTGAAAGATGATTGTGCCGCAACAGTTTTAAACTTTTACCACTCTTTAGGGTTAAAAAGGTTGAGAACCACTGGTTTAGAGTGTTTGAATGAATGACATGACAAGAATTTGTAGTAATTGGATCAAGTAGGCAAGACCATGATATAAACAGTAACTATTGTACATTTTAAAACCAAGAGAAGTTAACTGAGGCCTGTAGCACAAAAAAACTTACGAGTAGTAAGTTGGCGATAGGTAAAATTAAACTACAATGTTTATAACTAAACAACACGCGAACGTATCTAATAACGGAAAAGTCTGAACATTATGACTTATGAGAGTAGGAAGCAGAAAATTTTGCTTATCGTAAAATGTTTGAATTTGCATGCTTTTGCACCATATCAAAAATAAAAAAATTCTATTGACCAAGGTAATACACTTATCGCGGCATGAAGACCTGCTTCTGAGTTGTTAGTTTTAAAGTGAAAATATCACAGAGGCACGACTTAAATAAGTTACGATGGTGTAAAAAGGACTTTGTTGCCGCGTTGGCCCACAACTGTAGATGTTCGAGAAAGCTCGCAAAGGTGTTAAATTTGGTTTGACTGAATAACTTAAATTAAACGTTATCGCAACCCTGAAATTTTGCTGACAACAACCAAAAAACTTTGGTTGTTTCTTAACATGTGAACTTTTCCCTGTTCTCCATAAAGTGGCTTTCTATTGTTTCTCTTCGACTTACCACCACTACGCCAAAACAACTGGTGCGCTATTTGGGTGCATACGTACCGTATATACTTGTATGTTGGTCAATTTTATGTGTAAGTCGATGTGTAAGACCAAAAATTGAGTCATTTTTGATATTACCTGTGTATAAGTCGACTGTAGATTCCAGACACACTCACTATTTTTAGACAAGCTTGTCATGAGGGCCTACGTTGTGCGCCTGTTGTAACATACCGTAATAACGTGACATCATGTATTGCACGTGCTATAGCTTAAACTTGTCATTAAATAGTTTCTTTTCAGTGCAGTAGGCTTTAATGCAATATATAAATTTCAAGTTAATTGCTCGTGCCCTAAAATAAATTACAGTGATATTTGATCATCTTGTGAAGTAACGCCGAGATGTGAGCATCTTTTGAAGTCAAGCATCATAATATGAGCGCTTGTAAAGGCTGACATATATATAACACTTGGCGGTGTCGCCCGCAAAGCTCTCATCAGATACGTCACGGTTAGGTATTTCGGTTCATCCGGTCAAGCCGTCTTCACCCATCCGGGCTCTTGTGTGAAAAAAATTTTTTTTCTTTTTATGCATTTTCATAATAACTATACACGAAACAGTGATTATCTTATTCTTTTCATTAAAACTGGTGATACCCACAAAATAGGAATGCTGTCACACACTATCTTTAATGCTTTTAAAAGTGTAACCGGGGGGCTGGTGGAAACATAGTCAAAAATGATGGTGGCGGCGAAATGGTGGTTGTTTTCACAATTACAAAAATAAACTTTAGTGGTAAGCCTATTTTTCGATTTGATGCGGCCCCTTTCGTATTTATATTTGTGGTACTAAGTTCTTTGACTGCGTTATTCGCCTTGTTTCTGGCGTAGTGACAAAATTGGCTATACCTTCGCTCAAAGTCATTCACCACATTCTTGTAGGAGCCCATCAGGCCGAGTTGTTTTCAAACAAAATGTTCTCTCTAAATTGAGCTTTACAAATTGTTTTGTATATGGTTTTATTTTAATTTTTTCTTAAACTTGGAATTTTATTGCAATTCTTTTTATCGGTTCTCTATCAATAATATCGGAGTTAAGTATTTCAGTTCAACTAGTTGCGAAGGCTTCACCTATCGGGCTCTTGTGTGAGCAGTAGCGAAAAGTTAATGAGTTTATGCACTTTCACAATTCTTGTACACAAAATTGTGATCATCATCTCTTAATTATGACTGGCAATGCTCACAAAGAATCTTGCCACAAATTATTGTTAATACTGATACTTGTGATGGAGGAGGGACTGAACACAATCCAAACTGATTGTAACGGCGAAATGGTGGTTGCTTTCACAATTACAGAAATAAACCTTTGTGTTAAGCAATTTTGCGATGTGGTGCCGCTCCTTTCCGATTTATATTTGTGGTATTAAGTTCCTAACTTGGCCGCGCTATTGGCTTTGTTTCCTGCATAGCGACAAAAGCGGCAATGGCTTCCCAAAATTATTCACCATATTATAGTAGGGGCCAATTAGGCCGAGTTATTTTCAAAGAAATGTTCTCTCTAAAATCAGTTTTACAAATTTTTATGGTTATGGTTTTACAAAATACCTTAACATGCAGCGCATCAGCATAAGAAAAAAATCCTTGGTTTGTAGTATAGATACGACGGCCTCACCGGCAGAGCCCACGTCAGTAACGTCAGGATTGAGAGTGTGGATTCAATCGGCCAAGCCGGCTTCACCTATCAGGATCTTTTGTGACCAGAAACCAAAAGTTTATGTGTTTTCTGCACATAAGATCTTCACGACTTTTTGTGCTCCTTTTCCTAATTAAATATCTTATTTCAAGATCCTAGCTATGCCTTAGATCTATGTGCTCTGTCCATTGCTGACACGAACCCAAGAAAGCCTTGCGTTTTCCGTAGTTTGGAAGTTGGAACATATTTCTGATATTAAGCTATTCTAAACCAAAATAGCAAAAATGTTTTCGTAAATATAAGTGTAATAAATGGTAAGTAAATAAATGGTAATCGTGTTGTTATATTAATCAAGACCGGAAGTATTCAAAATAAAGGAATGATGTCACAAACTACCATTCGTAAATTTTTAAAAGTCTGAGGAGGGTGTGTGAAACATAGTTAAAATTGATGGCGTAGCCCGAATGGTGGTCATTTTGACAATTAAAGAAATGAACTATTCAATGGAAGGCATATTTGACAATTTGGTGGGCCTGCTTTTGTATCAATATTGGTGACATTAAGATTTTTGCCTGCGCTGTTTTGCTTTAATTCGGCCACAGCATAAAAAGGTGCCATGCTTTCCTTTAAGTCATATAACCTATTGCAATAGCCGCCTATTAAGCTCTTTTCAAACAAAAACGTTCCGTCCTAATCCAGTGTTACAGATTGATGCTATTATTGTTTAATTTTGATCTTTTCTTAATTTTGGGATTTTATTACATTTAACTTTGCGCATAATCCAGACCTCCGTACTGTTAAATGAAGATTAGTGTTTTGTACCGATATCCTTTCAATTACAAATATCAGTAATGGGCTTTACCATTTACATTTGCTATCAAAATGATAGTGGATAATTTTGCTGCCTGTTGCTGCTTTCACTAAATAGTGGCAAGCATTGCGATGTCATTGAACATTATGACGTGACAGTGCGTTTAAAGCCATTGAATATTATGATCGCTACTTACCACTTTTTTGTTACTGTTGGCGAATTAATCTGAACTAACGTTTCTGACTGCGTGCATTTTCCTTGGCCCTGGTATAAACGCCGACATGCAAAGAGCAAACTAATTCGAAATGAAGCACTCACAGTTAAGTTATAGCAATAGCGGGAACCCCATTAACAATGTCGAGGTTGAGAATATCAAATCAGCTGGCTGCGCTGACCTCGCCCAATTGCAAAGGAAATTTTCAACATTTAGATCATTTGCTGCTCGTCAGTAACGCTTTGCTGCAAAATATAAGAAAAGGATCATCTTTAGCCCATCGTCTTTTTCTTGGGTCATCACCGAGTGTTTTTCTTGGAGTAGGCTACATATTAAAATTTGTAAACTTCATTTTTTCAATGAATCTTATTGAATAATTTGCTGGATAATGCCAAAGATTCATGCTATCGAGAAATAATCGACAAAATATATCAAAGGACTTAGTTTTTCTGAAAATCGCAATTTTAGGAAGTGCAGGCACCAAAATCGTGTGTGTTTCCAACCGGTAAACTATATTTCATAAACATTTGCAGACTTCAGCTTTGATAAATGGTTGTTGAAACGTCGACAGGTAATGCAAAAGAACCATGCTTGTGAGAAGTAGTCAAAATGTACCAAAAAACAAACTTTTGTTTAGCAATTGCCAGTTTATTAGGTCAATTAGGATAATTGTTCAACTAAAAATGAAACATGATGTATGGCAACCAAGTTTTGATCAGCCATTATAAACTAATCCTTAGCTTTTAGTAATTGGAGTCACATATTGCTGGAAAGCAAATTTTCTAAGATTTCAAAAGACAGTAGTTGCTTGTACCTTATTTATTATAACTTTTTTGTATTGAAGCTACGTGTTTTTATTCTGCTTACCACTTTTTAGGAGACGTAAAAAGTTACACCACAGGTCTCAAAGTTCAGTTATTTTAGTATAAAAACAAAACATAAGTGCTTAAATAAAGAAGTGCTCGTAGCACAGTCAACTATGGTTTAATTATTGTGAAGTTATTTTTATCAAAAGCAGATGATTAATATCTTCTGAAAGAGCATTTAATCGCGTTTCTGCTATGAGTACTTTTTGAGAAAGACCAAAAAGCATATTGTGTAATGAATTGTTGATTGTGACGCTAGTTTAGACCGCAAACAAATGAAAGTTTTTGTAATTTGGTTAGTCGGAAGCTAGTTTTCGTTTTAGCAAAAAGCGGTCGTCTTTTGTCAAGAAATGCAAATTAAAAATGTTTTTGGTTATGACGTCATGATGACGTCACGAGCGCCCTTTTGACATTCATCACGGGATGGTGCCAAGTTTGATGCTTGTTCCTCTAGCAGTTTCAGAGGAGTTATAAGAGACAGACAGACAGATACACAGATAGAATTGCGCTTTATAGTATTTATGTATAATAAAGGAGTTTTCATATTCACATTGCATACGACTCTTTAGGAACATTTCTATAAACATTACTTATGTATAAGTCGATCCCAAAAATATTACCTTGACATTGTCTCCCAAAAATTCGATCTATACAAAAGTATATAGGGTAATAGTTATGTGTTTGCAGATGACAGCAGTAATAAAGATGAAGGAATCAATGTTCGAAGTAAAGCAAAAGAATTAGTTAGTTTGTTGCAAGATACTGAAAGATTGAGAGAAGAACGACGCCGAGCCAAAGTCAGCAGGAATAGATTTGTTGGAATTTCAAGTTTTGATGAACATGCAAGAAAGCGTAAGTTAAAGGTCTTGGAAAAAGTAAACTTTTGAAAAAAGTTAGAATATTTAAAATCCGTCCAGTTGAAACATTTGCAATCACTTAGTTTACGTCATTTTATTAATTGCAGTCGAATTTACGTTTTGATGGTTGGAGGTTTATGGATTTTAGTTGATTTTAGTTTACTGCTAACAACCTTTTTTATGGTAATGCAACACGTTTATCGTTTTACAAAGCATTATTTAAGCTTTTAACAGTTGAAAGAAAAGTTTCCACCTTTACAAAATTAATTAACTTGTCCCAAGTTGATCAAAATTTTACTGATTTTATTGTAAGTGCATTCAAGCTAGCATCACTTGCAAGGGCTCAGTCATTAATATTCACTATAAAGAAAATCGAATTAGCTCACTGGGACGGTTTTGCATCAAGAACAATTGTAAAAACAAATAAATCAATCAATATTTATTGCTAATTGATGTACATAGATCATTGGTCTTCAACTGGAATTCTGATTCCTAGTATTCTGTGAAACAGTTGGAGGAGTTAGTGAACTTTGGAGATTTCGCAGGGATTTTTTCTTCGTTTTTATTTTAAAAATAAGTTTTTTCATTTTTTGAGGTTAATTTGCCAAAACAACTCCTGGGTGAACGCATGATAGAACATTTACGATAATTATGCATTTTATTTGATTTCAAATTCAGCAATTTCATTTTAAGTATTATGGCGTCACAAATATGCAATAAAGCAACAAGGTTTATTGTCTCGAAAAATGTATTAACGAATATTTGGATTTTGTCAAATATCCGCAGTATACGATATCCAGGGCTTCGATCAACCTGGAACCAATATTGTGGACAACTGAGAACAAATATTTTTTTTACTATTTTTTAAAAATTCGATCAGAAATTTTTTGTCATCAGCATGTATGTGCGCATATAGGCTTGAATACCGTTTTTATGGGTTTCAAAATAGTTTGCCCAAAATCCCAGATCAGCCAGCCAAATTGATTGGGTAAATTTTAATTGCAAATCTCAATTTAGAATGAGATGAAAAAAGCTTACAAAATCAGTTCGTATGGTAAAAAATATGGGCCTATCCAATAAATGTGGACAACGTTGTTTTCTAAGACCTGTCCCTTAACATAAAAACGGCTCGAAAGTCATGACAATAGACTAGTTCACCTTTGCTACAAGTTGTGATGCACGTATATAACTTAAAATAGGTGTAGAATCAAGGCATGGGTTCTCAAAATTTCTTTTGCTACGCAGTTCATAACTTGACCTAAATGTGTGGCGCGTATTCCTGAAACAGAATATAGCAGAGATAAAATTGGATTTTATGAAGTTGATTATCAACTGAAGGTCTTAAGTTGAGAAAGAGCGGTACCAAAAAAACACTACAAAATATGTTGTTTTTTGTAACAAAAATCGGCAAAATGATTGCTTTTGTAGAATTGACCTACAAAACACAAGACTTCAAGTAGAGAACAGGCGAAAACAACAAACAAGCATAGGGTGTTTTCAAAAATCTATGATTTGCCTGCATGAAAAACTTGCTTGATTACCAGCAAATTTCTCTTGCGTACCCCAGTTTGAAAACTCCCAAACAAAGTTTTTATCCAAGAAACCAAAGCCATTGCAGTTATAATCAATTTTTAGTGATAGGGGGGGCTGCATGACATTTGTAAAAGTATAGCAGGCGTTCCCTGATGTCAAAACGTTGAGGAGTACTGACATAGACAGAAGAGCAAAGGTGCACAAGTTCGGCCGGCTACTAGTCTCGTTGCAACATTGATTCGACATGATTCGAATTGCAACATGATTCGAGTTCAAATTCAGATTTTGCTGTTTGAGATATGGTAACTTTAAATCAGGCCATTTGGATCCCCCAAAGAGTAGTTCTTTTGTGACCCGTCAAGAGTTCATATTGGTGAAATGTTGCCTAAACTGTAGAATTTTGGTCACCCTTGCAATAGTGCAACTTGTTACTTTTTGTTATCGTAGTAATCCAACTGCAAGTGATTAGCTCAAGAGTCTTTATGACTTGTCTGCCGCGTATAGATATAGGGGTCTCGTTTAGTGCCATACCCAAAGATACAACAAGCAAACTTGCCAGCTTTCTCTCCATACCATCTCATTTGTGCTGAGCCTCAAGCTGAGAAGCTGTGGATGTCATTTACTAAGTTTTTAATATGACGCACTCCGGAGTTGAGCTCTGTTGGCTCTGCAAAGGTTTTTCCTTTGCTTTGCCTTTGCAAAACATGTTTTAATTTTTCGAGAATAATTTGGCAAAACTTAACTACTCTAGTGTAAACGCATGTTGTAACGAATACCATAATTCAGCATTTTGTTTGATTTTAAGCTCAACAATTTCTTATCTAGTGCTATTGCATTACAAATAAACAACAAAGCAAAACGTTGATTTTCTCAACAAATTTAAATGACGGTAGCTGGATTTTGCCAAATGTCAGCAAAATACGATACCCAGGGCTTCAATCAAACTTCAATTGAAAATTAGCACAACTAGAAAAAAATTGGTGTTTCGACGATTTTTTGTGTTCAGACAATTTTTTTTGTCAAATATGAGCATCAATTTGTGCATATTGGCTTGAATAACCTCATTTTGGGAGTTTTAAAATAGTTTGCCCAAAATTCCAGAATAGTTTGCCCAAAATCCTAGCCAACCAAATTGATTGGGTAATATCTAATTGCAATTCTCAACTTAGAATGAGATGAAAAAAGCTTACATTAAAATAATTTAAATTGCTGCATATTGATAAAAATAAAACAACTCAGAACGTATGGTAAAAATATGGGCATTTCCTAAAAATAAGCACAACGTTGTTTTCTAAGACGTTGTCGTTCATCGTAATTAGTATAGGATGAGTCATTTGGTGACATTTTAAGAAGAGCTATTAGGAGGCGCAATGATGCCATGAGTTAGTTGGGGATTTTTTAATTTACTACTGGGTGTGTTGTTATTGGGAAGGTGATAATTATTAAGGTCTCTAACCCTAGGTCGATGCAAGGGAGCTAACCCTAGATCTAATCATAAACCTAGTTCTAACTCTATGGAGTATAATGTTTGGTTTTGTTTGGGGTTGTCTGTGTCACTAGAGATCGGTAGAAAGTTTTAAATTTTGTAGATGACATCATTAAAAGTCGGTAAGGAGTCAATCAAGTTACATAGTTTTGTATAAAGACTACACAATTTTTATTCAGCTGTTTTTCTGGGATCTGATGCAATCTTTACGTCTGTATTGAGTAGGTTTATCCGGACTTGCCCAAGCTTGGGTCCTTATCTCTATATCGTCCTTCCGTAATGACTACATTTTATTGTTTGGAGAGCGATCTGTCCAAAACTCTCAGTTCCTACCGCATTATTGCACAATCGCTTTTGCTATATAAATCAGCTTCTGTGAGAAGCATATTTATTCTATAAAAGTGAGATTAGGGAGAAGATATAAAATGGAAGATAATCAATGCAACACTTGGTCTAAAGTTTTTACTGTGAAATAGAATTTGGTAAAGCATAAGAAAAACACACAGTGCATAATAAAACCAGAACCACCAATGTGAGGTATGTGAAAAAGATTTTCGTGACTGTCTAATTAACAACGTCATAAGGAAAGCACTTATTATAGAACAAACGAAGTCCAATCTACAAAATGCAACAAAAAATTAAACAGAGCAGATAATATCAAATATAAATGTAAACAAATCGAAGATTCGTCTGTGATAAAAGATTCTTTACCTGTCTCAAACGAAGCTGTGTCCTATTCAATTGATGCATCCCCAGCAAACGATGAGTCTTTTGATAAATCACCAGTTAAAAAAGAAAATATTTCAAATCCTTTACTAAATCAGACCAACACCAAAATTTGGAAATCGAGGAATTAACTTAATATGATCTAGAAGTATAAGATTTTATGCAAAAATATTGAAGAAGTATTCGAAGTTTTAAGAAGAAAGGAAAAGTGTAAAATATATACATTTTTTGCGACAGAGATTTTAAGAATGTAATAGAAACAATTGCAGAACGGGTTATGACTCCTCAAAAAAGTCGTTTTAGCAATGCCCAATGCTGGACACTGCATTATTTATCAATAACCCCAAAGACTTGATGGGTTTTTGAATGCATTAGCAGAAGAATCCTTTTACGATGAACTGAGTAGACTGGACACCAAGTAGAAGATTGTCCAAATATCGTATATGCCAACAATGTAAAAGATGCTTCTTTGGGTGCAAAAGTGACTTTGTTTGACCAAATAAAAAACAATCATGGACTAGTGAACGTTTCAGGGGACAATAGTCTATGTTTTTTTGCAATGTTTGGCTGTCTATCGAGATAGTGATAGGTGGCAGAATAAATGCGATGCCCAAAAATTGTTCAATGGTTATTGCTTTCATTTTGATATTGTGCATAATGCTTTTATTGTAGACTTTGAGAACTTTTTAAAAATCAATCTCGTTGTTTATGAATTAGAAGGAAGGAGTTGATAAATTGATTCAACACCGTCGGGAATTATACTCTGAAACAATGCGATTAAATATCTGGGAAAATCATCTAAACCTGCTTACTGATTTTGAGCATTACTGCAGCATATACAAATGTATTCACTGCGGTAAGTTATGGAATTGTAGCTGTTGCTATTATCGCCACACTAAAGCTTGTAAAACTGCAGTTCCAAGATCTTTTCCCAAAGGGGGTTCATATAAAGCCGCCAACAATATTTGAAAAACTAGAGGAAATAGGTGTGTGTGTGCCGCAAGATAAAAGATTTTTCCTTATTTTACCTGTTATGATTTTGAAGCCTATTTTTCCCAAGAAAATTTGCATGGTATCAGTCCTAAACTAACATTTGAAGCATGTTATAAACCGTTGGTTATCGGCATTGTCACCAGCATTTCAGACTTTCAAGAAGGTGCGTGCTTAGTCACAAATGGTGTCGAAAAGGAATTGGTTGAATAAATGAGGGGTTATTTGGAAGATGCATCGACTGCTGCTACGATTTAATGAAAATAAATTTTGTCTATGTTTTTCAAGCATTGTAAGCCAATGAAGATGTGTGAAAAGAAAATTTAAGTTAAGACTTTGAAGCATGTTGTCAATAATTAGTTGTTATCGGGTTCAATTCTTCCTCATACGACTTGAATTTGATTAAACCGACACCGATTCAACAACTGTTCAGTAAGATTAAGTTTGTGATTAAAAAAGTCAATAAATATCTACGTATAAAAACAGCAAATTTGAGTGTTTTTGATATTTGACATTTTCTGGCCTGTGGATTTTCTTACCGTAAATTTGTGGTTGCTTATGGTAGCACTGAAAACATTTTATTTTCCTAATGAATTTGTGATGGATCTGAATAAATTGGAAAGTGGTTTACCGTCCCATCAAGTCTTTTATTCTTCTCTACATCAATCAAAAATTACAAAAGAAGAACATAAGCTTGTGCAAAAAAACATGGATGGAAAAAGGCTGGACCAATTTAAAAGTTGTGTTAATTTATTATAACATGTTGGATTGCCTGCCGTTTGTCAATGCTGTTGAAAATCTACTTGTTCCTTACAAACAACAGGGTTTGAATATTTTTAAGAGGGCTTTTTCGGTAAGTGAAGTCGATAAACTACAGATGATGAAACGTATTGAAAAGAATGCATTTTTCTGTCGTTTTCCAAACAACATGCGGATTTGTACAAAACTATGCGCAGTCAATTTACTGGCGGCCTCGGTGTAGCATTCATGTGTCTGGCTATTACCTGTCGCAACTAAAATCCGATTACATGAAATAAATGATGGAGAGGCCGTAAGACAGGTAATTGGACTTGATGCTAATTCATTGTATTTACATGTTATTGCATAAAACAATCCTACAGGTTATTTTTGCTGGTGTAAAAAGGAAAAAAATTCTCGTCCTGATCCATGTTCAAAATTTGTACTTTAATCGTCTCAATGGTTGAGTTATATAGCTTACACAGAGCAGAAATTCATTCAAAACAGATACAACATTGGTAAACGGCGAGTTTTTACCTACAGCTTACCGGTAGAAGGATATTGTCTGGAGAACAATGGAGTTTTTTCAGTTTTGTAGCTGTTTTTGGCATTCATGCAGTTTTTGTGATACCAGCAAGAATTCTGATGGTTCTTTGCAAGAAATGCATCCGGTGAAAAAGAAATCTCATTCGGAAATTTGCAAAGAAACCCTGGAAAACAAAAGATGGTTAGAGTCAGAAAGTTTTGCTGGGGTGGAAATGCCTGAATGCCAATGGAAGCAAAAATGAAAAGAGCTGGTGTTGAAGAATATTTGAAAACTCTAAAGTTAGTTTGACCCAAACATCAACTGTCGTTCAAAAAAATTTTGGAAGGAGTTAAAAACGGGACTTTGTACGGATTTTTGCTGTAGTGAAGGATGATCTTAACGTGCACTGTCATATCAAACAAAGCAACCAGAGCATAGGAATTGATGATGTAATACAAATCACTGACGTTTAAAAACTTATTTTGACTGAAACTAATCTCTCAATACTCCACTATTCTTGAATTTTATAGGCAATTTCAGCAATGAAAGACTGACTTGTTGAAAAAAATAAGTTTGTTTCTCTTTTAATGGAAAAAAATAAGTTTGTGTCTTTTAGCTTTAAAGATCATCATATCCACAGTAAAGGTGATTAGAGTCTAAGCGATCAGGACAGTCTGTCAGCATCTGTAAAAACTGAATATTACCTACTAATGAACTAACTTTTAGAAACATCTAATGACTACCTTTCCCCAGCTTTCGCTT
The DNA here is from genome assembly GCA_963675345.1 of Trididemnum clinides. Classification (NCBI taxonomy): domain Eukaryota; kingdom Metazoa; phylum Chordata; class Ascidiacea; order Aplousobranchia; family Didemnidae; genus Trididemnum; species Trididemnum clinides. Next base: position 1,833,069 of record OY776289.1, read on the forward strand.
GCTGCATCACAAATCTTGATCATTCTATTGTATTTCACTATCGTTCAAAACACGAACGACTGATTAAAGTACGAAATCGTAGTTCAACGTAATGAAGCGTAACCTGTCAGATCGCGAATTAAAGGTCAACAGAAAAAACAAAAAGGATTTTTTGCAAAAGAAAGGGAAAATAGATTATAGAATTTGGTGTTTGATATCTATCAGGTTCATTAAGATGAAGTGTGATGCAAAGCAACACAATAAAAAATACAGTGAAGGCGTTTTTTGTGATCAAGTTTACAGCTTGAAGTGTGGTCAAGTCAATTTGTAGTTCTATTTTTTGCTTTTATCGAATTCCACTGAATCACAAAAGTCATCTTTAAATGGCTCTAGCATTTACAAGCCCTTTAACCTTCTTCTTATCGGGATCAAGCGGTGTAGGAAAGACGTTTTGGATGTTTTGCTTTGTGTCACACCTGGAGGAATTGTGTCCACAAGTGAAAAAGGTTCTGTTTTATCGCGAATATGTCTTCTATGAGCATATGAATAAGATAGCTTTTCAACAAGGATCACCTTCTCTCAAAGATTTGAAAGAAGCTAAAGTCTCTGTTGGTCCTAAACGATCTGATGTATATCGATCCCACTTTTTTAGCAAAAATTTTCTGCGTTTGTTCACACTATTACTCACACTATTCACACTGCATTCACACAATGTCATTTCATCGTCATGGTTACCACACAGAATTTGTTTCACGAAGGTCTCAGAGAGGTGACTTTAAACTCAAAATTCTTTGTTTTTTTTAAAAAAACTGTAGACTTATGAAACAGATATCTTATTTCTTGCAGCAAATCTACCACCACAATTTCAAGGAAGCCTTGAAAGCATGAAAGAGCTTGAATGCTACGCCGAGAGGCTGTTTACTCTAGATCTCAGATGCGACACTATGGGTAATAAGTGTTCAAAAACAAATATTATTCCTGACAAAGTAACTTGTATTTATCAACAACATGGAGCGCTTGCGAAAATAGGCTCGTGCTCTCTTTGTTACTGCAAAAGGCTTCACCTGCTTTGAGAAATGCTATTTAAAAAGAAGCTAAGCCAGAGCTTATATATGGTCTTTGCAATCGTGCCTTAAACGTTTTAAGGGGGAACGTTAAGCTTTCCGATCATTACAAACACATATTTGGCCGACAGAAAAAACTACGCCAACTAGCCGATAGACGTACGTGTCTCAAGAAAAAACGAAAAATCATACAGCCAGGTGTTTTTTTGTCAGTGTTACTCCCTGCTTTTGCTCCTGTGCTGGGGGAATTAATTGATGGATAGACAAAGATGAGAAAATTGATTGCATTGGAACCCAAAATCTATAAGAAATTGGAAACAAGTCATGGAAAATTTCAAGAAACGTCGTTCACAAAACATTAAAACAGAAAATTTTATCACAACTTGATTTGGATATACAACAAATCGTTAAGTCAGATCAAACTCCAAGCGAGGAGATGCAGCTTCTAACCAAGTATCACAGAATACCAAGTTGAAACCAAAGCAAGAAAAGAAAAAATTTCCTGATTCATATGTTTTAATAAAAATTTAAAAGAAAAAAAAGATCAAAAAAATCTAGATTTTGTTGATAAAGGTCAAATAATTTTTGATGAGCGAGTAATCCTAGGTTTAAATATTAGCCAACTCTTCCAGCCTGTATTGAAAAAACGAAATCCCACTTTACCAGGGTTACATGAATTTGAACCTCTGATACGGAAGAGCTCATGAGATATGACCCGCAACAAAAAAAAGCCTTTTTAGGTGCTCACAGTTTGCAAAAAATTGTGAAAGCTTCACAAAAATGGTTAAAATCCCAGGATGTCTATACCCTACACAAATTTGTGAGAGGACGTTTTCCTGTTGTTGTTGTTGTTATTGGTTACCCGACCCCTTCCGAGGGATGGGGGCATGGCGAGGGACCACGGAGCCTCAGAAGCCGGGCTATTCCCCAGGGTCTGGACCAGAGGTCGTAGAGAGACAGAGAGTCGCCAAAAAGTGAGCGGCGCAAAAAGTCCGTAGCTGGGCAGTGCAGAATGAGATGAGAGATATTCTGGGACGAGTGTCCACAAGCGCTACTGAAAGGATTCTCGATTCTGCCAATCCTAAAGAAAGATAAGAACCTAAAAGAAGGCTGTGTCCGTTGCAACGTAGACGAGAGAATACACAGCGAGCATGACGAGGGAGCACAAGTTCCTCGGTGGAAATCAAGGGAACCTGTGTGTCAAGATACTTTGATGAGACAGTACGCCTCCATTCCGAGATAAGACGAGAGTGGATACGAGAGATTAGAGGAGAGAGACTACAAGGGATTGCGGAGGACACAAGTAGTGCTCCCCGTCTGGCCAGCTCATCAGCCGTGTCGTTCCCTGGGAGAAACCAGTGTCCGGGGGCTCATTGCAGCCAGATAGAACAGAAGGAGAGAGAAGACAGTTACTGCAAGATCTGCCACAGAGTTTGAGATAAGAGGAAAGACGGAGGAGAGGATAGGGTGGCGAAGACAGAACGAGAGTCAGATAGTAGGAGAAGAGAAGAGAAATGGCAGACTTTATGGTGCTGCCGAGACCAGCAAAGAGCGTGCAGAATGGCACAGGCTTCAGCGGAAAAACTTGAACATACTGGGCCTGCCGAAAAGGAAAGAGTGGCCTCAGTGCCACAGAGAGAGCAGTTCGCAAGAACGCCGGAGCCGCCCTTGCCAAAAGGAAAAGGAACAGAGCCGTCAATCCAGAGCACCAGACCATGGGGGGAGGAGAGAGTCAAGGTGGGTGAGAGCCACACCTTAGCGAGTGAGAGGGGGTCAGAGCGAGAGCATGGAGTGGAAAGGGTGGACACCACCATAAAGGAAGGCAGATTCCAAGGAGGAAACGGAGGACAAGCTAGAAGAGCCTCCCTAGAACAAGTAGAAGGAAGCATGAGCGGGTGAGTGGATGCAAAAGCTCTCCAGGACGATCTGCAGAGTCTTGGTTTCACTCCAAGTCTGGCCAAACCCGAAATAGGAAAGGAGGTTGTGAGACGAAGAGCCTGCTCACAAGATAAAAGAGTGAAATAAATCAGGGTGACTCGTAGGGGAGATAAAGAAGTCTCGTTGAGTAGTAAAGGGATAGGGGAGGACGAGAGGCAGCCGGTGATGGCGCGACTGGCTAATCGGTGGAAGCGTTACAATTTGGTGATATTGGTAGCGCTTAGGAAGGGAAACCATCCGGGTGAAGCGTAAGTGAGAAGGGACCGAAGAAAAAATTTATACAGAACAGAGAGAAACTTCTTAGAGGGGCCCATGAGGAAGCAGAGATACAGCGTAAGGCCTTGAGACGTGGGAAGAACTTGGCCTTCAGCGAAGATACATGCTCAGAAAAGGAAAGAGTGCGGTCGAAGGTGATTCCAAGAAAAGTTGGAGTGGGATTGAAACGGAGGCAGGAGTCGAGTAAGAGAAGGTTGGGCTGGAGGTTAGCTTGGTGGGGATCCACTGAGAAGAAGGAGGCCTCATGTTTGCTCGGATTCAAAGGAAGACACCAGTACTCAGACCAACGCTCCAATCAAAACCGAGCTCCTTGTGTGGCCTCCACCGCAGTGGGGACTGAGGGAGATCAGGACCAAATGGCCAGATCGTCAGCGTAAAGAGAACAGCTGATGGAAGAAGGCAGAGAGACCGGAAGATCATTAATGAAGAAAGAGAAAAATACAGGGCCAAGAACGAATCCTTGTGGAACACCTCGACGGACTCAAAAGAAACGACTTTTGTGATTTTGATAGACCACACAAGCGCATCTGTCAGAAAGAAAAGATTGAGTCCAACGAGCAAAGCAAGGAGGGAGGCCAGCCGAAATCAGTTTGTGGAAAAGAGCGGGATGCCAGACAGAGTCAAAAGCTTTAGAGAAATCGATAGTAGACAGGATCGTCTGAGAGCTCGGCCTGGGTTTGTTAAACCCATCCGAAATGGACTGAGAAAGGTACAGAATTTGATCAAGTGTAGACCGTCCAGGGCGGAAACCGGCTTGACGGGGAGAGAGAACGAAATTAGACTCCAGAAAGAAGAGTAGATGCGATAGAATGATGCGTTCAAACAGCTTAGATACGCAGGAGGTGAGAGAGATAGGCCGGAAGGAAGCAGGAGAGTCGAGAGGCTTTCCCATCTTGTGTATGGGAATAATAGAAAATGTCTTCCAGATGAAAGGAAAGGAATGTGAAGACCAGGACAGATTGAAGATGTGAAGAAGAAAATCCATGCCACAGCGAGGAAGGTGCTTTAGCATGGGATAGGCAACTTTGTGTGGGCCAGTGGCAGTGGATGAGGAGAGGTTGGAGGCAGCCGCAAGAAATTCAGCGAGAGTGAAAGGAGAGCAAAAGGACGAGTGAGACTCCACAGGGCACGTGGCTCGACGGAGCTCAGAAAGGTAGCCTCTGGATCTGCTGCGCAGAGCCTTTGGCTGAGAAATGGAAAAGTGAGATCTCAGGTAAGCGGCATAGACCGAAGCCGATTCCCTGGGAGAAGAACAGTTAGGAGAGGAAGATGACGAGGATGATGAGCCAGCGATAGAGCGAAAAAGACAGTGTACAGATTTAGGGTTAGACCTAGGCGAAAAAGAAGAGCAAGTCGTCTGACATGCCTCAGTCATACAAAGAAGACGTTTTCCTCGCAGAAATACTATAGTAACGCGAGCAGGTTTTTAAATGCCGGCTCATCTCATCGATTTTTCAACCTTAAAACAATACAACGACAATTTTAAATATATTTGTGTTGTGATTGACGTCTTTTTAAAAATGACTTTTACAGTTTTTTTTAAAACAAAATTAAGCTCAGACATGATAAGAGCTTTTAAAGAGGTATTGCTAAAAATTGGTTGGTTTCAAAAGTCGCAAACTGATCTTGAGAAAGAATTTTTCAATCGACCATTTTGAAGAGATTGAAACAGCAAAACATTAGACATTTTCACACTCATAATTTTGATACAAAAGCACCAATAGCTGAAAGGTGGAACCAAACTTTAAAGGAAAGACTTAGGAGGTTTTTTCTTCCACTAATATTAGACAGTATGTTGACGTGTTAACGCTTCTGGTCAACGCCTACAACAACAACTACCACACCTCGATATAATGAGCTCCAAGCTCTGTCACCTCTGAAAATCAAGATGTTTGCAACTAACGTTGAAAGAGCCCAAACTAAAAGTAAATGACAAAGTGCGTTCATCTATGAACAGAATGAGGTTTCGTAAAGGCTATCTAGCTGCCTGGACAGATGAGATCTTTCAAGTGCTTTCGGATCTTTTAAGGTGAAATGTTTAGAGAAAAACCCTCTTACTACAAAACCAAAGATTTGAACAACGATATACCAACAGGCACATTCTATGATGAAGAATTGCAAAAAGTCTACTAAGACGATGACGTGTTTCAAATTGAGAGCATAATATAAAAGCATAGCAGCAAGAAAGATGTTGAGTTTCTGGTCGCGTGGTTTGGCTGCCCCTCTTCATTCAATTCGTGGGTGAACGAAAAAGATTTTCAAAATGCCTTATTTAAAGCTATCGCAATCAACCACCAACTTGATATTGTTTGTTGCTCAAGTATTAGCCGTTTATATTATAATTTCAATTAGTTGATATAACCTTACACGAAACACTAAAAATAAAGAGCAGTGGATTAGTTTGCTTTCGAGCAGTGTCGGTTACCTATTGCCTTCACACATGACCACAAGACATTTATTTGATGATGCCAAGTACCATATTTACCCGTGTATAAGTCGACTCGGTGTATAAGTCGACCCTCGAAAATCCGAGAGAAATTGCCAATTTTATCGTATATCCTTTGTATAAGTCGACCCTAGTTTTTTTCTGTACTTAGCAGAGTATTTCATTCGTTTAGGCATGTTGAGGATCGTTTGAAGGGAAGATTTTGGCTAGTATTGATTCTCTATTTTATTGACAATTTAATTGCTATAAGTTTGCTTGTTACACCGATATAATTAATGGACTACGAAATAGCTGAAAAGATTACAATTACTGCGTAAATAATATCTGGTAAGTAATTACAATTGAAAGAAGGATGAAAACAAATAAACACAAGAGAAAATTGTTTATAAAGCCGTTTTATTGAATCTGACAACATTAGACCAGTCAAGTATCCTTTAGAGTTTAGTTCTAAGTAAAATATGCATATATTATATGAGTTTTCTTTTGTTGTAATTGAAGTTGATTTTTATACCCGGTGTATAAGTCGAGGTCGAATTTTTAGGGTGTAAATTTGGTCAAAAAAGGTCGACTTATACACGGGTAAATACGGTAGCTCTTTGACTAATAGTGCTCATCAAAGGGAAGTCTGGAGCCTTCATCAGCAAAAGATAGGGCAAATTGCAATATCCTGTGTTGAAGTAAAATATTTCTAACTTATATATTTCACTTGGCGGCTATCAAGGGAGTGCTATTAGATTTCTCCAGGGAAAGATTATTGTCCCTCTACAATTTCAAAGAATAAACCGAATCAATTGGAAAGAGGAAGCACAAAAAAAGCACCATTATTTTTTAACAATTCTCGTAGGGTAAACATGAATACACAATTCTGTGGCAATGCGAAGATTTATGAAAGATATGGCTTAATCAAGTTGGTTATGGCATGTCTTACTTCAGTGATGTAAAATATCAACAGAGATATGGTTTAGGAAATATTTTCAACTCTATGGATAAACGATTCTACTGCTAGTGGAGAGTGGGACAAAGACTATTTGAAAAAAAAGAGCTAAACTACGGAGTTGGTTTTGCCTCGGATGTTTGATGCAAAACAGGCAGCAATTGATCATGCTAAGGCAGCTGGTTCTAGTCTCTTGAAAGTGGCACACGAAAACGAAAGGCACCAGTTCAAAACACCATAGCACAAAAGAAATCACGATATTTTTGCTTAAGATGGCATTCTTGATTCATTTCAGCTCTGCGAAATCGACCACATCCTAACTTGACTTGTTCTATGATTCACTGAGTCAAACTAGCTTGAATGATGGCAGTTTTGCCGAATATCACCGAGTGTCCATTTTGATTTCCACAGAACCGATTGAATTTATGATTAGTGCTGAAAATTTCAACTACAGTAGCGAGCAATAAGATGAAGGGGAGTGCTCGGGGTAACTGGGACCCTCGGGAAAGCCAACAGCCATTTCGACCCAATCCAAACGGGGTCGGGGACTGCACCACCACGTTTAGGTGGCTGTTGATTGGTGCAGATTTCATGCGGCTGCCTCCAACCTCTCCTCATCCACTGCCACTGGCCCACACAAAGTTGCCTATCCCATGCTAAAGCACCTTCCTCGCTGTGGCATGGATTTTCTTCTTCACATCTTCAATCTGTCCTGGTCTTCACATTCCTTTCCTTTCATCTGGAAGACATTTTCTATTATTCCCATACACAAGATGGGAAAGCCTCTCGACTCTCCTGCTTCCTTCCGGCCTATCTCTCTCACCTCCTGCGTATCTAAGCTGTTTGAACGCATCATTCTATCGCATCTACTCTTCTTTCTGGAGTCTAATTTCGTTCTCTCTCCCCGTCAAGCCGGTTTCCGCCCTGGACGGTCTACACTTGATCAAATTCTGTACCTTTCTCAGTCCATTTCGGATGGGTTTAACAAACCCAGGCCGAGCTCTCAGACGATCCTGTCTACTATCGATTTCTCTAAAGCTTTTGACTCTGTCTGGCATCCCGCTCTTTTCCACAAACTGATTTCGGCTGGCCTCCCTCCTTGCTTTGCTCGTTGGACTCAATCTTTTCTTTCTGACAGATGCGCTTGTGTGGTCTATCAAAATCACAAAAGTCGTTTCTTTTGAGTCCGTCGAGGTGTTCCACAAGGATTCGTTCTTGGCCCTGTATTTTTCTCTTTCTTCATTAATGATCTTCCGGTCTCTCTGCCTTCTTCCATCAGCTGTTCTCTTTACGCTGACGATCTGGCCATTTGGTCCTGATCTCCCTCAGTCCCCACTGCGGTGGAGGCCACACAAGGAGCTCGGTTTTGATTGGAGCGTTGGTCTGAGTACTGGTGTCTTCCTTTGAATCCGAGCAAACATGAGGCCTCCTTCTTCTCAGTGGATCCCCACCAAGCTAACCTCCAGCCCAACCTTCTCTTACTCGACTCCTGCCTCCGTTTCAATCCCACTCCAACTTTTCTTGGAATCACCTTCGACCGCACTCTTTCCTTTTCTGAGCATGTATCTTCGCTGAAGGCCAAGTTCTTCCCACGTCTCAAGGCCTTACGCTGTATCTCTGCTTCCTCATGGGCCCCTCTAAGAAGTTTCTCTCTGTTCTGTATAAATTTTTTCTTCGGTCCCTTCTCACTTACGCTTCACCCGGATGGTTTCCCTTCCTAAGCGCTACCAATATCACCAAATTGTAACGCTTCCACCGATTAGCCAGTCGCGCCATCACCGGCTGCCTCTCGTCCTCCCCTATCCCTTTACTACTCAACGAGACTTCTTTATCTCCCCTACGAGTCACCCTGATTTATTTCACTCTTTTATCTTGTGAGCAGGCTCTTCGTCTCACAACCTCCTTTCCTATTTCGGGTTTGGCCAGACTTGGAGTGAAACCAAGACTCTGCAGATCGTCCTGGAGAGCTTTTGCATCCACTCACCCGCTCATGCTTCCTTCTACTTGTTCTAGGGAGGCTCTTCTAGCTTGTCCTCCGTTTCCTCCTTGGAATCTGCCTTCCTTTATGGTGGAGTCCACCCTTTCCACTCCATGCTCTCGCTCTGACCCCCTCTCACTCGCTAAGGTGTGGCTCTCACCCACCTTGACTCTCTCCTCCCCCCATGGTCTGGTGCTCTGGATTGACGGCTCTGTTCCTTTTCCTTTTGGCAAGGGCGGCTCCGGCGTTCTTGCGAACTGCTCTCTCTGTGGCACTGAGGCCACTCTTTCCTTTTCGGCAGGCCCAGTATGTTCAAGTTTTTCCGCTGAAGCCTGTGCCATTCTGCACGCTCTTTGCTGGTCTCGGCGGCACCATAAAGTCTGCCATTTCTCTTCTCTTCTCCTACTATCTGACTCTCGTTCTGTCTTCGCCACCCTATCCTCTCCTCCGTCTTTCCTCTTATCTCAAACTCTGTGGCAGATCTTGCAGAAACTGTCTTCTCTCTCCTTCTGTTCTATCTGGCTGCAATGAGCCCCCAGACACTGGTTTCTCCCAGGGAACGACACGGCTGATGAGCTGGCCAGATGGGGAGCACTACTTGTGTCCTCCGCAATCCCTTGTAGTCTCTCTCCTCTAATCTCTCGTATCCACTCTCGTCTTATCTCGGACTGGAGGCGTACTGTCTCATCAAAGTATCTTGACACACAGGTTCCCTTGATTTCCACCGAGGAACTTGTGCTCCCTCGTCATGCTCGCTGTGTCCTCTCTTGTCTACGTTGCAACGGACACAGCCTTCTTTTAGGTTCTTATCTTTCTTTAGGATTGGCAGAATCGAGAATCCTTTCAGTAGCGCTTGTGGACACTCGTCCCAGAATATCTCTCATCTCATTCTGCACTGCCCAGCTACGGACTTTTTGCGCCGCTCACTTTTTGGCGACTCTCTGTCTCTCTACGACCTCTGGTCCAGACCCTGGGGAATAGCCCGGCTTCTGAGGCTCCGTGGTCCCTCGCCATGCCCCCATCCCTCGGAAGGGGTCGGGTAACCAATAACAACAACAACAACATTGTGTTTGCCAACGTGTGCAGTATATTGTTGCCGACCATGTCTTCGGAGATTTTTGGCTCTTTTTTGTTGTTGATCGTCATGGCAGATGGGTGTGTTCTAGGTATTTGCCACAGCTTTTTTCATCACTGGACTTCGTGGAGAACGGATGTAATTTTGATGGTGTGCCACAACTGCGCGAACTGATGCAATAAAATATTTCTGTCGTGCTTCCTTCTTTGTGATTACCATAGTTACCTGCAATTGGGATTCAGTCAACCTGCTGTTATTCAAAGGAATTTGTTTTCTGCAATGTTTTGAAAACAAATGTGTCATCAAGATCTCAACAACCAAATGTTAAAACTGCGCAATAAGGAGGCAATAATTATTTCACAGTTGCACAAATAGTATTTTATCATTGTCCGGTAAATCTGGCAAGTATCACAAACATTAATTTCTTACGGATCTCTATTGACACAGACATATCCATACAAAACCAAACATTTAACTTCTTAACAACTTTAGGATTGGGTTAGGATTAAATTTAGGGTTTGGACCTAGTGTTAGGAGTCTTAATAGTTTTCACCTCTTTACTAACAATACACCCAGTGTCTGACCAACAAAAATCCTTTACCATGTCTTAGCACTTGCCGATTGCGCCGCCTAAAACTGAGCCAAACTCAACCTTTACATTACTAACAAATGGCATGGAAGTCCTAAAAACACTGCTGGTTGTTCACTTTTGCTACAAGTTGCGATGCACGAATATAACTTAAAATAGGTATAGAACCAAAGCGTGGATTCTCAAAATTTTTTTGGCTGCCGTTCATAACTTGACCTAAATGTGTGTCGCGAATATCTGAAAAAGAATGAAGTATAGATAAAATTGAATTTCATAACCTTGATTATCGAAAGAAACGAGTTGCAAAAGAGCGTTAGTAGCAAACCATAAAAAAATTACGGTTTTGGTTACGAAAATGGGCAAAATAATCATATTTATAAAATTGATCTTCAAAAAAATCTAAAGATGTTAATAATAGGGGGAAGTAACTAATAACCACCGGCTGTTTTTAGAAATCTTTGATATGCCTGTAAAATAAACTTGATTGAGTACCCCCAAAAATTTTTTTCGCCTTCTAAATTGAGAACATGGAACTAATGTTTTTATGTAACATATAGCCAATGCAGTTTTAACAAATTTTTAGCGATGGGAGTTTCATGACATTTGTAAAAGTATAGCAGGGGTTCCCCGATGCCAAAAAGGTTGAAGAGCACTGATCTAGGGTACAGCAAGAAGATAATAGTTTAAAGAAGTACCTAGGTATGAATGAAGCCGTCAAGAATCGTGACTATGAAGTGAGATATGAAAATCATGGGGTAGTTGGTACAGGGTTTGAAACCGATTTATTGGGTTGGGTGATTGTTAGAAGCGAATCATGGTAACTAAAGTGTTAAAAAAGAGGGTCATGAAAATTGCTTATGACTTGATTTTTGGAGGAAATGTACTGATCAAGAAACCAGAGATCAAATTCAAACCCAATTTTTATTGGGCTGTGCTGGGCTGCAAAGCAACATCATCGGGTTTTCTCGATGATTTGATGTGTGCCGAAAGACAGTTGCCAAAGAGTCTGTTTCCTATGCACTGCTAAGGATATGGCCTTAATTATTATGCCATTTATGGAAATTGCTTTTGATTTGATTGGACCAATTTCGCATCCTAGTAATAAGGGTCACACTCATGAAGACAAAAAGAAAAGAATTTTTCACAAAAAAGACAAAAGTATCGCTGTTGTTACTTAACAGATGCCAATAAACTTTTAACACTGTGGAAAGGGAGCTTTCATAGTAAGCAGCAGTTTTTCCATGGAAACTAACAAAAAGATGGAAACTTAATTTGCTAATATGTTGAAACAGTGCTTCAAAGCAAAAACTGATGGCATAACATCAGAAGTGGAATTGAAAGACCAACTGGTAACATCTTGCCCTAGAATTGTTGCAACAGAGGAGTAATTTGGCATGGATGATGATGGACTGATAAAATTGGTTAATCATCAGAAGAAGAAAAAATATCGAATGTTAAGTTGGGACTTTGGTTAACCAAATTACAACAGGGTAAAATTATGAATAATTTGTCAACACATGGAAAAGTTTTTGCTGACAATCCGAGCAAATCAAATGAATTTAAACACTAAATTGAGGTAATGAATGACAATCTAGTCAGGTCTTGGCCATACTCACGGCTATACACTGTACGGGAAAATTTAGAAAAGGATATTGAAAAAATGGTTTAAGTTAGAATTATTTGCGAGTCAAAATAATCATTAGCTTTGCCTATTGTGTATCTTAAGGAGAAGGATGAAGCAAGTGGCATATGTGTCGATCATAAGAAATTGATTAATCTTGGGGTTGCTCATTTTAACCCTATAACTACGGCATTATATATATTTCAAAGATTGAGAAAGACAAATGCTCTTAATATTATCTTGTAAAGGATGTTAGTAGATTCCAATTGCTTTGAAAAGCTTTAACAATTGAGAAGACTGGTTTTATCACACTTGATGGTGCATGTGATTTTTTGAGGATGCCATTTGGGAGCTACATTAGTACGTTGAATGAGGCAAATACCGATAAGCTTGTACGTTGACAGCTATATCGACTATCTAATTATGCGTGCAAAACACTTGAAAACGCATTTGCAAGTATTAGACTTGTTTCTGCGTCTTTAACTAGCTACTTGAACCTCAAAACTATTAAAAATCGCGTTTGGATTTAAATCAGTCGGAATTTTCTGACATCATGTTGATTGCAATTGAATCACTGTCCGCGATGATAATTAAGAGTAGATTTGTATTGTCTAAAGACCTATAACAAAGAAGAAAGTGATATTGTTTTTGGAATTAGCGAACTATACCAAGCTCCTATCTCATCGTTTGCAATTAACGATGTTTTGTTGAACGACTCTGCAAAAGACAGCTTTGTACGGTCCATTGGAATCAAGCACAAGAAAAAGTTTTACCAACTTGGAAGAATTCTGGATTAAAAAACCAATACTGAGATCGTCAGACGACAGTAAACCATTGTGTTAAAACATGTGCATCAAACTGCGTTGGTTGCTGTTCCCATTCAACAACATGATAAATTGCTTTATCTTAAAGCTTAGACTACACAAGCAAGAAGCTGACAACTGTTGCGAGGAGATACTCGACTTTGGAGAAAGAGGGTCTGGCTTTCATGAGGGTACTACCAAGTTACGGTTATATTTAGATAAAAAATTGTTTATATTGCAGACTGATCATCAACCTTGGTATCTTTAAATAAAACTAAATATCAAAACGACTGCATAATGCGATGGGCTCTTGCTTTGCAATGTTATGATTACTGTGTGCAAGATATACCAGGAATGGACATTGTTATTATTGATTATCATAGTCAAATGATACACTGTTGTTGATTGTACATATGTTTTGCGATTGTGATATGAATGGTTGGTACGTTATGTTTTGTGTAAGGCGATGTATACTGTAAAGAATTAATTAAGGCGGTGTATGAGCCAAACTTGTTTATGACATTTTGGTTTAAAATCATGATGCGCCAGATCAGCTGAGCCCATTTATTTGTAATTAGAAAGATCGATTTTGCCTTCACACTGGCTGTTTTAATTTCTTATTCAAATAGAATCTTTTCAATTTTTTTATTTGAATAAGAAATTAAAAATGCCAGTATGAAGGCGAAATCGATCTTTCTAATTATAAATAAATAAGCTTAGCTGATCTAGCTTGTCATGATTTTACTGATTATATGGTTATCAACCTGGATCGCTTCGAGCAAGTTGCTTCATGGGTAGATTCCTGGTGGTATATTCTGCTGTGATATTTTGATTGTAAGATGGTGATTGTGACGTAAAACTGGCTAGTGGTGAAACGTGCAAGTTTCTACCTATCACATTATGTTTATTTTTATTGCTGTTTTTGTTATATCTTTTAAAACATGCAGAATATTTTACGCTTAGTATGTGAGATAGAAATTCTTTATAGAAGGAAATAGATAAATTGTGTTGATGGAAATCTGTGATAGTTTCATTTGGGAATAATTGTTTGTTGTTGGAAGCTATAACGTCCAAGCGGACCTGATAGTTGTAGTAGGGAATGCGGTTCAGGTTAAGTTTAATTTTCGATATAACTTACTTCTTGTTGTTTCGAACGAAGTGATGTGGATCTACAAATGCTATACTAGATATTTTGTATTTGATTATCACAGTCTCATTAAAGTTGCAATCAGAAAAAATTGTTAGATCGATAAATTATTTTATAGGACAAATAAAATATAGAAGTTGCTAGTTGCCAATTAGCAATTTTCAAGCCGATCTCCTATTAAGAGGGATCTGCCTCTAGCAGCACACTAAGGTTAAATAGAAAAATTTGCTCAAAAATGATGACCAACATCATACAGTACCATACAGCAATCTATTAGATCATGTCAATAACCCGCGACCTAGATATTGCTGTATCATATTGTTTTGTATTGCATTTTTTTTGCACCCAATAGCAAATTTGTTTTTTTCAGCACGTTTATTATTGAGTGTTTTTTGCACCTGCCTGATGAGACCCAATAAGGTCGAAACCGGTCGCGGGTTGTTGACATGATCTAATAGATTGCTGTATGGTACTGTATGATGTTGGTGATCATTTTTGAGCAAATTTTTCTATTTAACCTTTTATAGGACAATAAATTTGTTTTTTATTGGATGTCAACATATTATTTTGAGTAATCACACAATTTTTTGTTTTCTTACCAATTTTAGATGAGTTGAAATAGACACATTTCCGCTATACTCAGTGTCGCGTTTTGATAATAATATAGAACTTTCAGTTCTATCTCAATCTTAAATTTCTTAAAATTGAGGCGACGTATGATAATCGCTTGCATAATTAGGTCTGACTGCAACTTAATAAAACTTGGAAAAGATTGCCTTCCACTAAAAACACCTTAAACACATTGAGAACAGAATAATGTATTGACAGAAATAATACTTCACGACTTCAAGCTTCTTCGCTCAACGATCTCAGAACTAATCACTTTACTACACAATCAGAAAACCGCCAAAACTAATTCCATCAATAACTGCTTAATACTTTCCACGTCCACAGAATCCACAATAAATTATCAAAAAAAACAATGGCCCTTCTTTACTTCGTCAATCAATTTCTGTCTCTCCACTACAACGTTTTCTGCTCTCTACTACATGTACTACTCTACTAAAGAAAAATCCTGTCGCCTTATATATAAATTGAAAAAAACAATCCAGAAAACGCTAGAACGAAACCACGTGAAAAAAGAAAAAAAGCATTTCAAGTTATGTAATCGGTTATCGAAATTCTTCGAAGAAGCTAGAATCACTAGATCAATCTGGAATCGTATTATGTCATAAACAATTATGGCGTAATAAAGGCGTACTTACAGCAAAATCCAATTGCGAGGAAAAAAGGTCTTTTTTTTCCCAATCAGTAGCCGAGCGAACAAATGACACAGCACTTTACACAAATATGAAAACAACTCTTGCAAGGCAAATTTCCTTATTCGTGACACTCAGCTATGGAATTTAGATTTGCAATTTCAATCGAAGTTATGCAGATGGTAGCCACAGTAGAAATGTAAGGTACATACATGCTTGTAGCAAACTAAAGCGGTTGCATTGAATTGTTATTGACTTATGAGGCCTATGTTCTGGAATATGAAAAATTGATCAAATCATTAAATCAACAATAGGTTCAGCTGGAGAAAAATTTGTTGAAAACAAGCAATTTACACGTAGCAATGTCACTTAACTCGTCATGTTCTTCTGAAGCATATTGCCAGCAGACCAGCTAGATATTACGCTTTGCTATTAATTCTTGCAGACAAGTTTTTAGAAAAACAGGAGGAGCTTTTGCAATAATAACAGGAACCTACTGCAAATCAATATTTTTTCTTAAACCACGGTACAGCACGTAAACTTAATCCCCAAATTTAAAAGAACGGATTTGTTGAGAATTATTAGTTTTACACTTGTATTCTTTGACCATCTTTGTGTTCAAGCCTGCTTTGAAGTTTTCAGCACTTCTGGCATAGTTCTGCCAATTTTTTACGACAGTCTGTGCAACCTAGCAAAAAAAAACTGCTGTAAAAGAATTATTCAAAAAAGATGACAATGTAGCGATCGTGAAATTTCAACTCCAACCACTTGACTATGCTGCCAGCCATTGATGACTTTGGATAAGAAAATTGTAATGATGCCACAATTACTGTGTCAATTTTTTGTGTGCATCTGTGCATCAGTAATTTGCTAGGTGAGTAATTGTATTATGTGGTGGTGAGTGATACGTAAACAGGAGTTTTTGCTGGGCTTGTTTTAGAGGTTTGTAACACTTGCGTAAAGATTTTTGGGAGTTCTCAGCAAACACTCAGCTGCAACATTTCATGGTAAGGTGCGCTGTTAAGGTGACCAACTTTTCCTCTTTTCTTGCAGTGTTGTTTGCTCACAATCAGAGGGAGAGGTGGTTGCATTGCCATATATAATCAAATGCCTATATCTAAAATGTGAGAAATAGCCCACTAAAAGATCGATTGTAGTTTTAAGGATAAATTAAGATACGCGGGTTCTTTGAATAGGGATAGATTTTTCTAACTGAAGTTGTCCCAGATCATTATCACAAACCAAAATGTTCTTGCTTTCGTGAAACTGTTAGATTGTAAAACCAAAGAAATGTTTTTCCTGATCTTTTGAAAAGCTGAATGCTAAAGTTTATACATTTTTTGTGAGTAAATCTAGTCAATTTTGAACTTCTGTTTAATTGCAGTCTTCTTACCCTGCAAAAGTCGGTCGGTTTGACGTCATTTTTCCCGCTTTTTGCTGGCTCAGACGTGCTGATTCAATGTATGTCTACCACTACAACTCGCTTTCGAAACACTCTTTGTACTGGAGCAACGTAGCACTTTAAATTCCGGATGCCCATCCTGACGATTACCAACAGTGTTTTGAACTCAGTTTTGAATACAGTTATGAACTTCATACTTTTTGCTCTGAAACCCGCAACAATACCACTACACTACAGCGGCTACAAATATTTAACATTTGATTACCAAACACCCGAGGCAGCGTGATTGACTACAGATATGCATTTAACTTTTGTTGTTTAGGAGGAAGGCGCAAAACAGATTTGCATTTTCACCAACCCTCTGTTGCACCAGCGCAAGCAAGTTGTGCCAATCATGAACATAAAGGAATGCGGTAAGCTAGGATATTGTTTGTTTTTGCTCAGATGATGTTTTAAGTTGTATTTTAAATCACAGAGTCAAAGCACAACACAAATGTAATGCACTAGGAACACGATGAAAAGTATATAAAGATGAAAATTAGTCGCTGTAAACAATAAGTTTTTGCCTGATTTCTTACGTTTTTGTGGGGTTATGTACGTTTTTTGCTCTTATTCATTTTTGTACGGATATTTTCATCTACAAGAAGGTTTATATGGTGCTTTGCAATATATGCTGCTGTGTGAAAGTTCAATTTTGTCTGCAAACTACGAATTCAAAGCGCATGTTTTTGTTTGCAAACAAAAACGTGCGAAAGGATTTTTGGTTTCAAACTTGAATGTTTACACAGCAAAGTATACTGTGCACTATACAAATATCCAAGCGGATAAAATTTCTCGCACAAAATTGCTTGAGAGCAAAAAACATATAAATTTGGACGAAACTGGACCTACCGTGCAAAAATGTATCCTGTATACAGCCATCTTAATTATGAGTGGAGTAATTACTGTACCTAAGTCGTCTGACCTCTAAAAAATCTTCCCAACACAATCACATTGCAAACCTTTAATTCTCATTGTGCATTACAATGCGCGATCATCACAAATCCGCTATTTTGTTATTATGTACGGCTTTTATTAGTTTTAGCTTTTTGCTAAGTTTGTAAGTAATATTTATGCATAGTTTTTTTAGCTCATAAACAGCAAATGGATGTCGAGCTTATTAGGGTACATTAGCTATGTAAGGACTTAAAAAGACCTGAAAATGATGCCAGTGGGATTTAAATCCACAGCCTCCGGATTGCCAGTTAGAGGCTTTACCATTTGAGCAACGTAATACAAACTGGCAATCCGGAGGCTGTGGATTTAAATCCCACTGCATCATTTTCAGGTCTTTTCACCACTCCATGGTACGTATAGGTGGAGCAGCCTAAATATGACAGTTACAAAAGCTATCAGCTTACTTGAGGTAAATTACAGTACTAAAATTATTGACTCAAGAAAGACGTTTTTGTCGCATAGTTATGCTCTGAATTACAGTAGGGTGGAATGAAAAACGAAGTTTTGAATGTTGCCTAATACATGTTCTAGATGCCTGGTAATGTTTCTAAACCTTGATCCAAAATTGATTTTAGATGATTATCCCCAAACCTGTGCCTGCTACTATCGGTTAAGATTACGAAGGGGTGAAATTGCTCAAGTTTGTTGTATCTCAAGCACTACACAAGCTAAAAAGTTGCTTTTGGGCTTGGAAGAGTCAGAATCATCATGTTTTTCTTAGACCTAAGAGAAATTTTCAACTTACAAGGTCATGAAAAAAAGTTATTTGCCAAAAAGTGATTTTCGTGCGTATGGTGTAGTGGTTAGAGGCACGGTGGTGTAATGGTTAGAGCGTCTGCTTCGCAGTCGGTAGACTAGGGGTTCGTTCCCCTTGTCGAGTCATACCAAAAGACTTTAAAAAACTGTATCCACAGCTTCCCTGCTTGGCGCTCGGCATTTATGGGAGATTGTGGAGAACAAGCCGGCAAGTTCGCTTGTTGTGTCCTTGGGCAAGGCACTTAACGGGACGCCCCCGCCTTCATGTGGAAGACAGGTGGCCCAGACACCTCGGAAATGGCAACTCCCAAGCGAGTGCGGACTTCCCGTCCAAAGTATAGCGATACAATTCGCTTTCTCGTGAATGGAGGATAGATATGAACAATACAAACACAAAAAAAAAAATTTCGCCAGTGCAAAACACAAAAAATGGTAAATTTACGATAGTTATATTAATTGTAAACATTATGTACACTTCAGTTTTTTGTTAAAAATAGAATCTTTGCAGTCTAAAACCGATGCTTACACCATATTATTAGCCTGTATTTTAATGTTAAATGCTGTCTATGTTGACGGCCGGAAGAATGTAACCCCAGGTAATGTGCCTCGTAGCTGCAACAGAAGAATTGAAATAGAAGAATATGATGTTATTGCTGGAGAGCCGGGTGATTTTTACTGTATTTACTACATATGGCATCTGAAGACGGAAGAGTAATTAGCGTTGCCAAAACTCTGCACACAGTAAGTGAGAGAACAAAATTAGTGAAAAAGGGCCTGATATCGGTAGTGATGGAATTGCCATTATGATTTGAACGTAGAGGAAATCAATGTCATTGTTAAAAAATGCTAACTTGTTTGTCACAATAAACAATCTGCTTCACTACAAGAAGCTTTCTTTTTGACATGCATGTGCGGAAGTATGTGGATCAACAAACAGTCCTGATTTATTCACTTTGGGGTACATAAACCTGTCTTTAAATAAGCATTGTGATATGCGTAGATGGTGGTAGGTGATGTAGATGTTTTTCTTTTTCATACAAAATGCGTAGCATGATGTTTGAAGTTGGTGTGAAAAAACAGTTTATCATACTTGGTTACTGTCATTAATGCTTCAAAGAGGTCCAAGGATTTGCACTTCTGCAGGATGTGCTCTGCAATCTGAACAAACCATGTTCATCATTTATCAGTAGTCGCCTAACCGGCGCGATGGTGTAGTGGTTAGAGCGTCCGCTTTGCAGTCGGTAGACTTGGGGTTCATTTCCCTTGTCGGGTCATACCAAAAGACTTTAAAAAATGGTATTCACAGCTTCCCTGCTTGGCGCTCAGCACATAAGGGATAGTGTGGAGAACAAGCCGGCAAGCTTGCTTGTTGTGTGCTTGGGCAAGGCACTTAACGGGACGCCTCCGTCTTTATGTGGCAGACAGATGGTGGGGCCAAGCAGTCTACCCGTCGTGGTGGCCCAGTCTGACGAAAGACATGCAAACCGAGCATGAGCTCATACGCGTGAATGAATGAAGTAGTCGCCTGACTCCTATTGTTTTAGTGCAGCCAACTCCAGTGCAGAGCATGTTGAGTTGTATCCATGCTCTTTCAAATAATGTCATGCAGATAGGTGTTATGTGAGTTCAGAAATATACTGTATAAAGAGCTGTGGGAGCGCCTGACTTTGCAATGCTGTTGTCAAGATGTTTTGCATATGGGTATAAAAGCAACCTTGATTTGAATCAAGTTGGGGCTTCTTGAATGTGC
Source organism: Trididemnum clinides (assembly GCA_963675345.1). Taxonomy (NCBI): domain Eukaryota; kingdom Metazoa; phylum Chordata; class Ascidiacea; order Aplousobranchia; family Didemnidae; genus Trididemnum; species Trididemnum clinides. The sequence continues at coordinate 1,853,082 of OY776289.1, forward strand.
AGAGCATGATGCTGGATCTCATCAGTCTTCTCTGCTTTAGTAGAAATATTAATGCAAGATTCATTACGTCTGAATGTCAATGGCACGTAGATGTTGATCTTCATCTATCAAAACTTTATTCACTTTGCCTCTATAGATTTTATTTATTTGGGCAATGGTATCTGTTGAACAATTGCAAGTTGCTACAAGCCGGAATTTTGTTAGGGCTGAGGCAGGCCCATTAGAATTTTGCACAGCTGAAAAAAGAGATGGACACAAAAGAACAGAACATAAATGCAAAAAACGCAAGAACTGGTGAGAGAAGAGCAATTTGGCATAAAAAAGCAAACCAAAACCAGGGGCCGAACTTGGAAATCCTGAGCTCCACACTGACAGCCGACACTAAGCAGTCTTGGAAAACTCGAATCCGAGGTGTTCTTGTGAGGGACCAAACTTGAAATTTCTTGTGTTCCTACTAAGACTAAAAATATAAATTTTCAGTTGTTCACCATCAGTCAGCATTAGATACAAAGGATATAAACTTTGAGCGTTGCTGCCAGACACTAAACTCGTGAATTTTGAGTCTTGGGATAAAGCTCCGAATCTTACCTTATGAAAAAGTTTGCTGACGAATTGGCCCCCAATTTCCAGCAACTCTTAAATGGGCGGGGGATGTGAAGAATCTTGGGTTGCAGAAATTTGAGGTAAGATTTGGAAGTTTTTGTGGAAGAGATACAGAAGTGTGTGGAAAGTTAAGAAAGAGAGCAGTGGATATGTGCTGTCTACAGGAAGTAAGATGTAGAGGGCAAGGAGCTCGATTTGCTGGTATCAGAGGAAGGAGATATAAGCTATGGTGGTCTGGAAATAATGATTGAATAGGAAGTGTTGAAATTTTAGTGAAAGAAGAACTTTGCGAAAAGGTTGTAGAAGTCAGAAGAAAAGTGACAGAGTGATGGCAATGGTGCTGGTTTTTGAGGAGACAGTATATGCGTATGCTCCCCAGGTTGGAAGATCAGAGTGCGAGAAAGATCATTTTTATAATGACGCGGCAAGCGAGGGAGATTTGAAAAAACCTGGTGACGTGGTTCTTGATCTGGGGGACTTCAATAAACATGCTGGGAGACGGAGTGATGGTTTTAAAATTTTATATGCAGTCTTGCTGGAGCTACCCAAAGCAGCAATCTGTTGTTTTACAGTTTGCTTAAAGTCAGAAAAAGCATAAGAAGGTTCATGAGAGTTACAATTTGTAGTTGTAATCCAGGTCATTGGAATAGCTGAAATGAGTTCAATGTATTTGATAAAGCTCGTGTTATTTGGGATCATGTGAAAAGTTGATACCACTTCATCGTATGAGCATAATTCATAGTCCGAATTAAGCAGCTGCAAAAATCAAAAACCCCAACTTTGCAAAATTCTTCAACAAACATTGGTGGATTTTGGTATTTAACCGCTTTATTAAACCATAAATATTTGGAATCATTGCCGACATTGGTGAAATGTTTTAAGGTTCTTAAGATGATAAGGGTAAAGCGTAAAAAAGCCACCCTTCCAACTAGCCTGCTATTCAGCTTCACATTAGAACGCAAAGTGCAGAAAAGGACATTCTTAACAATACATCGATTTTCAAGCAATTTCCAACTAGATTGGTGATTATTATCAAACAGTTTAAAAATGAAGTTAAACCTGAGAGAAAGTACATGCTGATTGATGTCAATCATTTTAACTCCTCCTTCTTTCATATCACAACATAGTTGAGAAAGACCACTCTTTTACCATTTGAAGCCCCAAAAAATGTGTACATAATGTACATAATAAGCACTTGGTAAGCTATTCTACCGCAATTGCAGTGTACTGTGAAATGTGAGCAATTGAAATTAGTACATTTGAAGTTCATTGTCTTCGGAGGCAACTTGTTCACATTTTGGCACACACATATAGAATATTTTGCGCACTTTAAGCACTCAAACAATTGTTGTCACACTGCTGCATGGGTTGAAATAGATTACAGCAGGGAATTCGCATCATGTCTGATTTGCAGACACAACAATCTGTATAGTGTTCATTCATCTTGACGGAAAAGCGTTGATTTGAATTTTGTTTATCACGGCAAGGGCGCTCCACATATTGATCCTTGCCACATTCGTCACAAGTTGTTTCAACCGTTTGTTTTTCGGTCAGCACTTGGGCGTTAAATATCGAATACTTTTCTGTGACATTTTGTGACGCACTAGTGTGCCGGGACACACCAATTAGGAACCCCTGACACAATCTATGGAATACTTTTAAAAATAGTTTGCTACAAGCTTGTGATAAAGTATGTGGAAAGAAGAAAGGCAGGAGAAACCATGGTGATACATGGTGTTGGAATGAAGAGATGAATGAAGCAATACAACAAAAGAAAGTCGCATATAAAAAGAAGTGCAAAAATCAATCGGAGGAGAGCAAGGCTAGATATAAGAATATCAAAAATCAAACAAAGAAAGTGGTTGTTAATTCTATGAGGAAAGAAGCTGAAATAGAGTTAACAAAATTGAACAAAAACCAAATAACATTTTTACACTGGTAAAGTTCGTGAAAAAAGATGGGAAAATTATTGAAGGAAATAGATGCATGAAAAGAAAAAACAAAAGGCTAAGTTTTGGTGAAAAAGACAGGAAAAGAATATATAAAAATCACATGTAGGAGATCATGAATAATGAGAATGATTGGGACCATGTGAAAGCAGCTAGTATGGTAGAGGGACCTATTAAAAATGTTAATCGCAAAGAAATGGCGATGGCAATAAAAGTGATGAAACCAGGAAAGGCAGCTGGACCCTCTGAAGTATGTGCAAAGATGATATTTGCTAGTGGAGAAGTAGGGTTGGTGTGATGGTGGGTGAAGCTTTGCCAACGCGTGCTAGATGTGAAAGGAATGCCAGATAAATGGCAAACAAGTGTGCTGATGCCAATTTTCAAGGGAAAGGGAGTGTTATAAAGATGATTTTGTTTTACGTTTTATTTGCAAAGCTTTGCATGAAATGACGTCACGCATGACAGAGCGTGTTTTTGTTTTGCATAGCCGCGTGATTTTTGCAAGCGCGCTTGTACTTGCACGTGGTTTTACAAGCCTGCTGCGTTGATGGAAATTTAAGTTAAAGCGTATTTTGTTACCAGTTGCAATAGGATTCCAATTTTCTATTATTTTAAAGTTTACATTAATTTACGAAAAGTCTAATAATCTTCTTTTGTTTGCATGTATTTAACTTTTTTTTGTTATTCTATTTGAATAAGAATAAATTATAATTATTATTATATACGTAAAATTGAAATTGTGTCGGAATTTGAACCAGCCAGGAAAACATCGGAAATAAACCCGAGTTCGAAACGTTGAAACAGGGAGATGTAAGAAATTGAAATACTTATAGAGGAACAAAGCTGTTAGAGCACGCCATGAAGATCGTTAAAAGTGCTGGAAGGAAGGTTTCCAGAATTAGTAAATATTGATTCAATGCTGTTTTAATTTTATGCCTGGAAGAGGAACGACAGATGTATTGTTTGTAGTGCGAAGAATGTAACAGGATAATAGGAATAAGAAGAAAAAGTTGTACACGTCTTTGTACAGCTGTACATGTGTTTTGTGGATATTGAGAAGGCATTGGATAGTTTTGAGAAAGTTGATGAAGTGGGCAATGAGAAAGAAAGGTTTACCAGAAGTAAATGTTGGAGTGGTGATAAGCTTCTATCACGGGGCAAAAACGAAAGCTCGAGTGGGATCTGAGTTATCTAAAGAATTCTTGGTACAAGTTGGTGTACATCAAGGATCTGTGTTGGCGCCACTGCTTTTTGCAATTGCAGTGGATGTAATCTCGGAGAATGCAAAAAAAGGATTGATGAATGAAATTTTGTATGCGGATGACTTAGTTTTAATGAGTAAAAGTAAAGAGAATTTGAAAGAGGAATATTTAAAATGGAAAGAGGCGTTGGAAAGCAAGAGGTTAAAGGTGAACCTCAAGAAAACGAAAGTCATGGTGAGCGGTTCGAAAGGTGAAGAGTACTGAAGAGTAAAGTTAATCCATGTGCCAAGTGGGGCAAGAGGGTGAAGGCAAATTTGATGATGTGCAAAAAGTGTGATAAATGGGTGTATGGTAGATGCCCAAAAATGAAGAGGGTGACTTTAACTCTGGCTAAAGGTTTTTATTTGTAAAGTATGTGTCAATACAAAGGAAGGAATTGTGGAATCAGGTGAAGAATTATCAGTTTTTAACCAGGTTGACTTTGTGAAGAGTTTTTGTTATTTGGGGGACAGGTTGAACGCCAGTGGTGGAAGTGAAGCAGCGGAAACAGCAAGAACGAGAATTGGATGGATACAATTTAGAGAATGTTGGGAGTTACTTTATGGGAGAAAGTTTTCGTTAAAAGTGAAAGGAAGGATTTATCACGGTTGTGCGAGATCAACAATGCTGCATGGGAGCGAGATTTGGTGTCTAAGGGAGAATGAGATGGCAATTTTGAGAGAAATTGAAAAAACAATGATGAACGCAATGTGTGGAGTTAAGATGATTGGGAAAAAAGGAGCCAAGAACTAAAGAGTTTGTGGGTTTAAATAATGCTTTGGATGGACTAGCCAAGGCGAGTGGATTGCGATAGTATCGGCATGTTTTGAGAAGGCTTAATGGTGATGTTTTGAGAAGAGCGTTAGATTTTGAAGTGGCTAAAAGAAAAGGGCGTGGGCAACCAAATATCAGGTGGAAGAACATACCAATCAGATTGGACTGAGAAAGGAAGATGCCATTGACAGAGCAAAGTGGCGTGATGGTGTTTACCAACTTTCGAGAAACATGAGGTGAAGCCAGCTACCTGCGTTAACCCTTTGTGGGATAATGTAACACATATGTTACATGATTATTAATTGTTACATCATTATGACGTAACAACCATTTTTCTGAAATTTATTGTAATTTTTTTGTAACCACACAATTAAGGAATTGTCTCAAATTGTATAACTGAGAATCTTATGATCTTTAAAGGGTTAAGGCAGACAAAACCGGATTTAAAAGAGTTGACCTCTCTCTCTCTCTCTCTCCCTCTCTCTTTCTCTCTTTCTCTCTTTCTCTCTCTCTCTCTCTCTCTCTCTTTCTCTATCTATCTATCTATCTCTATCTCTCTGATTGTTTTGGTCGTAAAGTTGTATGCAGAAAGACAACTGAAGATGGGCACTGTAGAAACTGTAAATGGGCAGGCAAAAGCCAATGGCGTTTGTTGGTTTTGACAGGTACTAAGAGGATATGAAAATGATAGCATTTGAGAGTTGCCTTAGATTTTGAATTGAGTAGCAAGAGAAAACGAAGACAGAAGACCTGGAAGAAGCTAGTGGAAGAGGAAACAGAGATATTTAGTGTAAAGACGGAGGATGCTACAAATCAAAAGATGAGGCGAGATGGAGTGCGAAGAAGTGCTGAAGCAATGGGGTTAAATCTAAACAGCTCTGTTAATGGGGATAAAAGTGGATGAAAATTGAATCGCTACTACTACTACCATTACCACCAGATCGGGAAATGAATTCTTATGATCATCTAGAATAAATTTTAGTGTTTCCTTTAAAAAGTGTGTTTGAAATAACTCTAAAGGTGATGTTCTTCAATCCATTTTTCAAACATCTAGAAACCTGCACCAATCAATATTAGCAGCCTCGACGTGGTGGTGCAGTTTCTTAACCGATCAGATTAAATTGACATGGCTGTAGGCATGGCTGTAACATAGGCTCTCCCGAAAACAAACATTTTTGTGCACGGCTGCCCTCTGAACGACTTCACTCTCTCTGAAATTGGTCTTTTCTTTTTTTGCTCTTCTCGTTGTGATATTCTTCTATTTATAATGTGTGGCTGCGTCCATCTAGATGTTGGACCTGTCTTTCCTTATTTCGTGTGCGCCGGCTGTGTGATCTTGAGGATCAGATTAGTACAATGCTACACCTTCTTCAATACGTACATTTAAGGTGCACCTTCTTTTTTGGAAACTTAACTCTCTTTTTAGCTCTCACTCTTCTAGGAGTCCTTTGGGCTCCTTTTGGAGGTCTCCAGTTCCCCAACTCTAATGTCTTATTTCTTTCCTGACTTGCTCAGGATTCGCCAATGGAACTCAGGTGGACTTCGTGTCAGAAGGGTAGCACTTCTTTACTTTCTTTCGTTCCTGCTTGTTAATCTTAACTGTATCCAGAAGTTCAACTTCAACGCTTTCTCATCTTTTCAAATTCTTGGGTGTTCTGCTCTGCAATTGATCGCGCTCACTTCCGGTCTGGCTCTCTTTTGGCTGATAACTCGCACACTAGCTGCAGTGTAGTTATTTTTGTCAGATAGAGCCTATCCTTCTCTGAATTTTCAACCTACTTTCTCTCTTCGCTTGAACCCTACTCTGACTATGTGGGGATCAACATTGGGCTAAAAAACTCCTTCCCTCTCTCTTAAACATCTATGCTCCACTCATTTGCTCTTCCTCAACGAATAGAAAAATTGAATGCTTTTCACCGTCTGTACGTCTCTGCTCCAGAAATCGCTTCCCTCTTGGAGATTAAAACTGTCATCACCCTCTCTGGGAATCCAGAGGTACTTCAGATCCTCGTGGAAAAGAAGTATTCAGTTGATTCATCTCCTCCGACCTCCTTTCTCTCAATGATCCTGACACCCCTATTCTTCTTCACCATTTCTCTGGCAGCCGCTCCCTCCTCCTAGTCCTTTTTTGTTACTAGGAGGTGCTTCAGGACTTGGGTTCAAGTCCCAGTTCTCCATGTCTTCCCTCTTTTTATTCTCCCCCTAGAAAAAGAGCGTTTTTCTTTTTTCAATTTCCAGAAAGATCGTTGGTATGACTTTGCTAGCTACATCAATTTGCACTGTCTTTCTGCAGACGAATATTTCTCTCTTTTTTTCTGTAGCTGCGCTCTTTATCTCTTTGGCACTTAATGCAGCTAGATCTTCCATTCCTTTCGGTTGCATCCAATGCCAATTTTAAGCTCGGTGGTTTTCTGAAGTGGAAGAAACAGGAAGGGAAAGATGCAAAGCTTTTGCTTCTGGTAATAAAATTGATGAAGTGCGCCATACATGTGAACCTCTCGCCATGCCTTGTCCATTGTCGACAAGGCAAAGGCTAAAAGCATGGCGCGAGACATCCTTATCTTTCTTCTTAAATCTGATCTTAAATTAGCCTATTTTGTTTCGCGCCCCGTTGTTGGATTTACTTCTTCTTTCTTCCTTCTGACCTCACTTTCTCATCTTTTGTGTCTCAAAGCTTTCTAAGCACATCATTCTAGGTTGGTTACTCATTTTTCTTAAGTTTAACTCCATTTTCTCTTCCTGCCAAGCCGGTTTCTGCTTTGGTTGCTCCACGTCGAGTCAAATTATTCATCTTTCTTTATCCATTTCGGATGGTTTTAACAAGCTCTAGCTGGGCTATCGGACAAATCGCGTTACTATTGACCCCTCCAAATTTTTGCTTGTTTGGCTTTTGACTCAGTCTGTCTGGCTCCCACTCTCTTCCACCAGTTTATTTGAGGTGGCATTCGTCTTTGCTTTGCTCCATAGATTAATTCTTTTCCCAGTTTGCCTCTATCTTCTTACCAATATCACAAAAAGTGTTCCTTTGTCGTTGGTCGAGGTGTTCGGCTAGGATCCATTCTTGGCTCTGTTCCATTATCTTTCTTTCAATGATCTCCCTCTGTTTTTACCTACATCCGTTAGCTACTCTCATGCTGACGACCTGGCCGCCTGGTCTTTCTTTTCTGTAATATTTGCTGCCTCGGAGGCAGCACAAGGCGCTCAGATTCGACTGGAGTGCTAGTCTCCGAGCACTGGTTTCTTTCTTTCAATCTGAAAAAATGCGAGGCCTTCCTTTTGATAGATCCCCAACAAGCTGATTTCCAGCTTCATCTTTTCTCCTTCATTTCGTTTCAATCCCATTTCAACGTTTTATGCGGTCACCTTTGACTGCACTCATTCTTTTTCTACACATGTATCTTCGCTTAAGTCCACGTTCTTCCCTCGTTTCTAGGTTTTATGCTGTATGTCTGCTTCGTCATGTGGTCCCTCCAATGAGTCCCTGTTTTTTTGTACCAAGCTTATTTCCTGCCTTTTCTCTCGAATACTTCACTCGGATGGTTATCGTTTCTCAGCGTTACCAATGTTACAAAGTTTCGGCTCTTTTACCAAGCAGCCAGTCATTCAATATACCGGCTGGGTTTTGGTCCTCTCCTATCCCTCTTTTCCTCACAGAGGCGTCTCTATCTCTGGTATGAGTCACTCTGACTCATTTCGCTCGGTCATTTTACGAGCGAGCCCTTCGTATCTCAACCTTCTTTTCCATTTCAGGTTTGGCCATACTCAGAGTAGAACCTAGACTTTCCAGTTTCTCTTGCAGAGTCCTTGCATCCACTTACCCGGTCATACTTTTATCTACTTCCTTCATTGTGGCTCTCTCTGTTTGCCCTCCCTTTTTGAAACTCATCTTTCTTCAGCATGCGGCTCATTTGCGGTACACCATGCTCTCACTCTGATCTTCCTCTTTCTCGCTAAAGCTTGGCTCTTTCCCATCTTTATTCTATCGTTCGTCATGATTTTGTGTTTGGACGGAGGGCTATGTTCCTTTTCCTTTTGGCAGGATTGCTCTGGCGTCCTTGCCAATTGCTCTTTTTGTGGCACTGAGGCCAGTATTTTCTATTCGGCTGGCCCAGTGTGTTCCAGCTTTCCTACTGAAGCCTGCGCCATTCTGCAAGCTCTTTGCTGGTCTAAAATCTGCCACTTCTCTTTTCCTCTTAAGATTCTTGCTTTGTCCTTACTTTGCTTTCTTCTCCGTCTTTCCATCTGTCTCACACTCTCTGACTTTCTCTCGCCCTTTTTGACTATCTGGCTACAATGTGTCCTCGTCACTCATTTCTTCTGACAATTGACACGGCTGATGAGCTGGCTAGGCGGCGTGCACTTCTTATAGTCATTGGCTGTCTCATGCAGTCTCTCTCTTACCTCTATTATCCACACTTCTGCTTTCTTGGCCTGGAGGCCTAGTGTCTCAACATAATTGTTCAACACTTATGAGTGCCTGCAGTATCCACTGACGAGCTTGTGATTTCTTGTCACATTCATTGTGTCCTCTCTCGCCTTTAATACAATAGACACCGGCTTCCGTGAAACTTTTTATCTCAATAGAATAGGCTAAATTAAAAGTCGTTTGTATAGCGACCAAGACACTTCTTATCTCACCCTGCACTGTCCTTCTGTAGACTCTTTACGCTACTCGCTTTTTGGCAACTCTTTTTACAAAAAACCTCGTGTCCAAGCAGTGGGGAGTTGCCCGGCTTCTGGGGCGCCATGTTATCTCGCCATGCCCCCATTTATCAAAAGGGGGTCGGGTAACAACATCCAAAAACTGTCACCTTGAGTATGTTATCCAACAGTCAGAAACTTCTTGGTAAAAAGAGTAGAGTCAAAATGCTGGTAAACACGTTTCGCTTTCACACTAAAAGCATCATCAGTTAAATAAATTGTTATTTAAGGCTATGCTAAGACAGATACCGTATTGAAAGTAAACCCGATACAATTTATATTTGGTAAGGTTACCAAAATTGTGACATCACAAAATGATGATACAAACAACTGCAATTAATATAATTATCAAAGGTAAGGCTTAAGTCATTATATCGCATTGTTTACCAATAAGTGTTAATTAGTTACCAGTGTAATTTAATTTATACCAAATCGGTTGAGTACAGATAATTAGATTGCGTTGGTCGTTCATTTTAATGGAGAACATAAAGTGTACTTAAGTTTATTAGTTAATTTAGTTATTGTAACATTATATACAGCATTCCTTATTTTGTGCTTTGAACTGACGAAATACGCACAAAAATCCCTCTTGGGAGTGAACAAAAGTTTTTTGTAGCATAAGGTTCTACCATTACCTGCAGCATCATCACCTTGTTTAATACTAAGGTTTGATCAGCCAAACTAATGTAATGAGCAATACTTTATTTAACCTAATAACGTTAACTTAACGAAGCAAAGACAAACAAATATAACACCGAAGCTTTTCGTCCTCTTTCGGAGACTTCATCAGGGCAAAATTAAACCTAAAAATTTCGAAGATAAATTTAATGTTTCAGAACTGAACGCTAATGACGAGAGTAGTGTCGTTTTGACACAGATCCTCTCAATAAAACACGTGCAGAAGTGAATTCGGTCCTTGTGAATGACCGTGTTTTATATTTAAAGATGGCTTAAGGCGTTTAATTAGCAGCGCTACTGTTAGCTCGATTTCAGTGTTATGACGGCACATTTTTAATGATTAAGTTTTGCTCTGCTGCACTTTCTCAGCAGGTTTTGCACTGATCACAATGGGATTTGATGATGTTAGATGAGCTTTGGTTATTAGAAAGATGGTTTTCAATTCTTACGAATAGTTGTCTGGTCGTCATACCGATGTATGACGTGTTATTGCCACAAATCATGGAAATTGATAGACAACATTCAAGCAGAAAAAAGCGGGAAGAAAATATTTAAGGTTGAAATGCCCAATGATTTTAAAAGTGTGGTAGGCTATTTTATACGAGGTCTGTCAAAAAAGTATTTGACCTTTGAGCATAAAACACACAACCCAATAAATATCGCAAATTTTATTTAATCTCCTTCAAAATACTCCTCTTGCAAGTGCACACACTTTTTCCAGACCCTCTGCCACTTTTGGAAGCACCTCTTAAACTCCTCCTCTGGAATGCTCCTGAGCTCCGCCGTCGTTTTTTCCACAATGTCCTTGCGTGACTTTTAGCGTAGTTTTTAACTTGGGGAATAGCCAGAAGTCGCATGGTGCCAAATCAAGAGTGTAAGAAGGCTGTCGCACAAGTGCCGTATTGTTTTTGCCCAAAAAACCTTTAATTTGATTTCCACACCGAGCTCTTTCTGTTGCTCCGTCAGCAGCTTGGGAATGAATTTGGTCGACAATCTACGCATGCACAAATCTTCAGTTAAGATGGGGTAAACCGATCCTCTGCTTGTTCCCACTTCTTCAACAATTGTGTTAGACAATGATCTTTCATCACAATTTGGCAAACCTTCTCAATCACCTCCTCGTTTCGGCTTGTGGATGGTCTGCCAGAGCGTGCCTCACTCTCCACTGACATTTGAACGTTTTTGAAGCAATTAAACCATTCCTTTATTTGAGTTTGACTTTAGGCCTCATCTCCAAAAGCTTGCTGAATCTTTTGAATTGTTTCAGTTTGATTATTTCCTAGCTTTTGGCAGAACTTGATACAATATTTTTGTTCAATGCTTTCTGTCATTACGCTTGCGAGCAAAAAATCGACGATCATGCGCTATACCACTGCACTAAATGCTTCAAAAACAAAGAATACCACCAACTATCGGTTTGAATTTGTTATGCGTGTGCAGTAATTGTGACGTTACAATCCGCCAAAACCACTTTGCTGGCGTGGCGTTATTTTTGGCGGGAGGAGATAGGGTCGGATACTTTTTGGACAGACTTCATATCAGTGCCCATTCTGTCGCCGAACAATGTAGCAATGCATTTATCACCTTAAATACATGGGGCACAAATGTAGGGAAAGATTAAGTAAGGGCTTAAGTAAAGGGAATTGTTAGGGAAGTCGGGGGAGATTGTTGGTTATGGTTGTTAAATTCATTCATAAACTTGACTATCAGTTTTAAGATAAAAGATGTTGGGTATCCACTATGTTTAGATTGAAGAGATAGTAAAATTAATTTCGGTTTTCAGTAATGAGTCGTTTGGCAAATATGAGTACATGCTCTTGTGACAAAAACACTTCATACATCGGTATGACGACTAGACCAGTGGTACCCAACCTTTTTACACCGGGGACCGGTAAAAATTTTTAAAAATGTTCGCGGACCGGCAACAAAAGATCTGTAGCGAGTAGAACTTATATTTGTAACCTTTCTGTTAACCAAAGTTGTCGTTGCGTAACATACTGCAAGACTTTGGCATAAGCTATGTATTTAGGACGAAGAATTACAACAAAATGGAAATCAAATTAACTCAAACAACGAAATGTTAATTCATTTACATACAAAATCAATGTTAGTGTGAAATTTGCTGCTGTTTCGCTGTCAGTGTGCGATCCAAGCGAGGGATAAAAGAAGTTTCTGAAACACGTTGTTGTGCTTCAGCATCCAGCCGATTTCTTTGCTTTGCTTTAATTAAAGTTAGAGATGAAAAAGATTTCTCGCATAAATAGCTAGTTGAAAATACCACCAACAATTTGATTGCTTTGTGAGTTAGACACGAATATTCGTTTTCAAGAGATATCCAGAATTGCGACAATGATTCTTTTTTGTATCTGGACTGCAAAGTAGAATCACAGCATAATTCAATTAAACTTTCTTTTTCATGGGGATTAAGGTCGCATGTGCTGACATCTTCGATGAAAGGATTGTTGATCCAAAGGTTTCCACGTCGAGGATCTTCATGTTCCGGAAAATAATGGTCAAAACTGTTAGCCAACTCTTTTAAGTGTTGACTTACAATGCTCAGTAACTCTTTACAGTTAACATCAGCACTTGCCAAATACTCATTTAAATTTGGAAACATAATTGTATCTTCCTTTTGCACAAGACTATCCCAAAGTGCCAGCTTCTGTTTGAAAGCATCAGTCTTTTTTCTCAGTACAAAGATACTCGTGCAAGGGCCTTGCAGAAAAATATTAAGCTCGTTCAAACGGCCAAATATTTCTGCCAAGTGCGCAAGCTTACACAACCACATCTTATCTAACAGAAATTCTGCTAATAGGGAGTTCATTTCTCTCAAAAAGTGTTTTGTTTCTTCACGAAGTTCAAATAGGCGAGAAAGAACTCGTCCTCGTGACAGCCATCTTACTTCTGCATGGAGAAGAAGATGATCGTGCTGCTAATCCATACTTTCACACAATGCTTGGAAGAGTCTGGAGTTCAGAGGTCGACTTCTAATTGCATTAACAATTTTCACAGCGTTAGTAAGTACGTTTTTTAAATCAGTAGAAAGCTTCTTTGAAGCCAAATGCTCTTGGTTGATGATGCGGTGAGTAAACAGCATTTCTTTGTGCGCAACTTCTTTAATTTTTGCAACCACACCAGAGCGATAACCAGTCATGCTCGCAGCTCCATCAGTACATACTCCAACGCAATTTGCCCAGTTTATGTCTTTCTAACTATAGTGCCTGTTAAGAAGCCTAAATATTTCTGACCCGGTGGTACGTCCTGGTAAGTCAATGTAACAAAGAAGTTCTTCTTTAAAATCTGTTTTTCCCTTATAGCGCACGAAACATAGAAGAATGGCACAATTACTCACGTCAGTTGACTCGTCAAGTTGAATAGCAAAATAGGGTGATTTCTTTACCTCCTCTATTACCTGCCGTTCAATGTTCATTGCAATATCTTCAATCCTTTGTTGAACTGTATTGTTGGAGAGTGGTATGCCATCAAATTTTTGAGCTGCTTCAGGACCCAAAATTTGTTCAGCCGCAGGTAAGATGCACGGCTTTATTAACTCTTCCCCAATTGTATGGGGTTTTTTGTTTTAGCTATTTGTAGGGAAATTAGGTAGGATGCATGTAGAAAAGATTTTTCGGTAGTTGTCATCTTTTTCTTTGTTTTTTTTCTGGTCATTCATATTAGAGCGTAGTCGTTCAAAATACTCAAGGGGCTTGTCTTTAAGATTGTTGTGTTTTGAATGGAAGTGACGAGCAAGTTTGGAAGGTTTCATAGCGTCATTTGAGAGAATTTGGGAGCACACTGAACATAAGGGCCGTGGCGATTGTTCACTACACGGAGCTACAGTAAAACCAAGCTACAAGTATTTTTTATTGTATTGCCTGACAAATTCCCCTTTTCGTTTCTTACTTCCTCCTGTGACATTCGACTTGTTTGCACATGTCCTTTTCGTAGTTTGCTCTACACTTACAGTAGCCCTACTAATACTAGCTTCATTTCCGTTTTGAAAATTATCTGTTCAGAAGTCTTAGTTCTATCCTTTTTGTTAAAATACACCATATTACCTTGTTGTTTTGTTGATTCCATACTAATCCTTCTGCAGTGTCACAGTACAAGCTATTACAGCGTCTCAAAAGTAAAAAATTACTTTGCACAGCATTTCATCAATAAACTTCTAGAACGCTAGACGTAGTTTATGTCGAAGCAATTTTAACAAAATCACTTATGCCGAAACAAAACTTAGGTCAAACATGAATCTAGAAGGTAATCGGAAGGTTTACCTTGATTATTATTAAACAATTTTGCGGTATCAACGATGAAAGGCGAGATACGTCAGTTTTACTGCTGCAAATCGGCCAGGCGTAAAATGAGTTTTACAGAGAGTAACATCTTTGCAATGGTTATGATTCCATATTAAAATTATCTTGGCAGAAAATAAGATACTTCGCGGACCGGCAAAAAATTTACGCGTACCTGCGGTTGGGAACCACTGGACTAGACAACTATTCGCAAGTCGCCGATTTTGTTATATTTTGCCTTTGTTTTGTTAAGTTAACTTTAAGTAAAAGTTAAATAAAGTATTGTTCATTGGATTAGTTCGGCTGACCACATCATGGAAGAACAGTTCCCCCTTATTCGAAATATATTAAATACTGAAGTATTCAAATTAGCAGCGCAAATTTCCGTAGAAGATCGTTAAAATGTTGGCTTATTTTTATGCAACGGATTGAATCATTAGAAGTTTAGCACCCTCTAGTCCTAAAAAAATCAGGTGGTCAAGCCAGAAAAAGCCTGAGGCAATACTGAGTGATCTTTGCTCTCTTGTTACAGACGAGCAATAGCGGCACTAGGCAAATGATTACTGTCAAGAATTGCTTCAGTGCTCACATATTTAACCTCCATTGCTTGAAATGTCTGGCATTTGTATTACATTTGACAAGTTGTGGAAACATGGTCAAATCGCTCAGAATTTTATGTATGGCAATAATGAATGTGTGCTTAAGCGTCACAATTGCTACAATGACGTGTTTTGGGATGGGGCATTTAAAATAATTTTGCTGTTGGTTGAACACTTGCATTGTTTGTGGTGAAAACACTGTGCCAGCCGTATTAGTAACTTCAGACCGGGTTAAACGTATACATAATTGACCAAAGGAAGTCTTTCACATAATCGTGTGATAAAGGTAATGACTCTAGCTAACTACGGGCTAGAATCTGCTAAGAACAATCTTGTAAGTAGCCTTTTCTTGGGACACAACAACGCAATCATCGTGTGATGTGAATGCATGATATTTCAGTTATCAAAAAAAGGTGCTTTAATTGCATTCAGCAGATGGATTCTGTTGTGTTAGCAAAGCCAAAGTTTCTTCTCTTTTTTCAGAATCAGCCTTCCAAACATTGCAATAACTGATGCATGTAATTCTTCAAGTAAAGGGGCTGATCGCAATCTGGAAGATGCAGTTTCAAAACCAACTAAAAAAGAAAGTTTGAACCATTTTACTTTTGATTTTTGGTTTTTAGGACTGGGCAATATGATAAATCCTTTGCTCGTTTTTATAAGATTAGCTCACCAAGAAAGTTATATGCAACAAAGATGACAATATCATGACAGTTATTGAATTTTATATGTTGTTGTTGTTGTTATTGGTTACCCGACCCCTTCCGAGGGATGGGGGCATGGCGAGGGACCACGGAGCCTCAGAAGCCGGGCTATTCCCCAGGGTCTGGACCAGAGGTCGTAGAGAGACAGAGAGTCGCCAAAAAGTGAGCGGCGCAAAAAGTCCGTAGTTGGACAGTGCAGAATGAGATGAGAGATATTCTGGGACGAGTGGCGACAGGCGCTACAGGAAGGATTCTCGATTCTGCCAATCCTAAAGAGAGATAAGAACCTAAAAGAAGGCTGTGTCCGTTGCAACGTAGACGAGAGAGGACACAGCGAGCATGACGAGGGAGCACAAGTTCCTCGGTGGAAATCAAGGGAACCTGTGTGTCAAGATACTTTGATGAGACAGTACGCCTCCAGTCCGAGATAAGACGAGAGTGGATACGAGAGATTAGAGGAGAGAGACTGCAAGGGATTGCGGAGGGCACAAGTAGTGCTCCCCGCCTGGCCAGCTCATCAGCCGTGTCGTTCCCTGGGAGAAACCAGTGTCCGGGGACCCACTGTAGTCAGATAGAACAGAAGGAGAGAGAAGACAGTTACTGCCAGATCTGCCACAGAGTTTGAGATAACAGGAAAGATGGAGGAGAGGATAGGGTGGCGAGGACAGAACGAGAGTCAGATAATAGGAGAAGAGAAGAGAAATGGCAGACTTTATGGTGCCGCCGAGACCAGCAAAGAGCGTGCAGAATGGCACAGGCTTCAGCGGAAAAACTTGAACATACTGGGCCTGCCGAAAAGGAAAGAGTGGCCTCAGTGCCACAGAGAGAGCAGTTCGCAAGAACGCCGGAGCCGCCCTTGCCAAAAGGAAAAGGAACAGAGCCGTCAATCCAGAGCACCAGACCATGGGGGGAGGAGAGAGTCAAGGTGGGTGAGAGCCGCACCTTAGCGAGTGAGAGGGGGTCAGAGCGAGAGCATGGAGTGGAAAGGGTGGACTCCACGGTGAAAGAAGGCAGATTCCAAGGAGGAAACGGAGGACAAGCTAGAAGAGCCTCCCTAGAACAAGTAGAAGGAAGCATGAGCGGGTGAGTGGATGCAAAAGCTCTCCAGGACGATCTGCAGAGTCTTGGTTTCACTCCAAGTCTGGCCAAACCTGAAATAAAAAAAGGAGGTTGTGAGACGAAAATCCCGCTCGTTAGATAAAAGAGTGAAATGAGTCAGGGTGACTCGTAGGGGAGATGAAGAGGCCTCAGAGAGAAGAAGAGGGATAGGGGAGGACGAGAGGCAGCCGGTGATGGTGCGACTGGCCAATCGGTGGAAGCGTTCCAATTTGGTGAAATTCGTAGCGCTTAGGAAAGGAAACCATCCGGGTGAAGCGTAAGTGAGAAGGGGCCGAAGAAAAAATTTATACAGAACAGAGAGAAACTTCTCAGAGGGGCCCAAGAGAAAGCAGAGATACAGCGTAAGGGCCCGAGACGTGGGAAGAACTTGGCCTTCAGCGAAGATACATGCTCAGAAAAGGAAAGAGTGCGGTCGAAGGTGATTCCAAGAAAAGTTGGAGTGGGATTGAAACGGAGGCGGGAGCCGAGTAGGAGGAGGTTAGGCTGGAGGTTAGCTTGGTGGGATCCACTGAGAAGAAGGAGGCCTCACATTTGCTCGGATTGAGAGGAAGACACCAGTACTCAGACCAACGCTCCAATCGAAACTGAGCTCCTTGTGTGGCTTTTACCGCAGTGGGGACCGAGGGGGAGGAGAACCGAATGGCCAGATCGTCAGCGTAAAGAGAACAGCTGACGGAAGAAGGCAGAGAAACAAAGCAAACTGTTAGAAGGAGGGAATTGGGTACGGTACGGTTAAATTTTGAAGAAAACTACGGTACAAAATTATGTACGATATTTTTTGACATACTATGGTACAGTATGGAAATACGGTGTTATTTTTTTGTACCGTGCTGTACTCTTTGCGCAGGCCTAATCTAAAGTCTTCAAAAGGATTTCTTTGTTGAAACCATAACTCACACAAAGTTCTAACTTCACAGCTGTAACAAGCATTGCAATATTATAGCGTGAAATTCAATTAATTTCAACAAGGTGGATTTTACTTGAGTGTATTGCTTTAAAACTTTCTTGAACTCTGCATATTATCACGTAACATATATGTTTTAAAGTACGACAACTGATAGTTACCTCAGCACACATGTGCTGCTACTCAAAATCAAAAATTCAACAAAATAATTGGTACCAAAAGGTAAGGTATTACGGTACAGAAACAATTTTGTATTGTACTATTATGTAAGGTATTTTAGTGAAGTACAAAATTTCGGTACGATATTTTTCTGTAAAGATGGAGTACAGAAAACCACTCTGAAGCGTATTGTACCGTGCCTAATCCCCTGGTTAGAAAGAGAGTTTGGAAGTAGGAGAAAAACAACATAGAAACAAGATTTTTGGGGAAGAGTTAATGCTAATGTGCGCAGTGTTTGGAATGCTTCTAAAATGGTATTACAAAGCTTGTGATATAGTACGTGGAAAGAAAAATGGCAGAAAGAATCATGATGATACCTGATGGTAGAATGAGGAGGTGAAAGAAGCAATGCAACAAAAGAATGTGGCGTATATAAAGATGCGCATAAATAAATTACAGGAAGGACGCGATGGCGTAGTGGTTAGAGCGTCCGCTTCGCAGTCGGTAGACCCGGAGTTCATTCCCCTTGTCGAGTCATACCAAAAGACTTTAAGAAATGGCATCCGCAGCTTTCCTGCGTGGCGCTCAGCATTTAAAAGGGGTTGTGGAGAACAAGCCGGCAAGTTCGCTTGTTGTGTCCTTGGGCAAGGCACTTAACGGGACGCCTTACCTTTATGTGGAAGACAGATGGCCCAGACACCTCGAAAAAGGCAACTCCCAAGCGAGTGCGGACTTACCGTCCAGAGTATAGCGATACAATTCGCTTTCTCGTGAATGGAGGATAAATATGGCAAATAAAACAAAACAAAAGGCTAGTTGTAAGATTAGTAAAGATCAAACAAGGAAAGTGGTTGCTAATTCTATGAGTAACGAAGCTGAGATAGAGTTGGCAAAATTGAAACATTTCTACGCCAATGAAGTTCATGAAAAATAATGGAAAAGGATTAGTGTGATGGTGAAATATTGCTGAGGTTTGTTAGATGGAAAAGGAATGCCGGCTAAATTTAAACAAATGTTCTGGTGTCAGTTTTCAAGGAAAAAGGAGATGTAAGAAATTACAATGCATACAAAGTTGTTAAAGCATGCTATTGAAATCGTTGAAAGAGTGTGGAAAGGAGGATTCGGTGATCTATGTGTCAAGTGCGACGAGAGGTAATGTAAAATTTGGTGACGTCCACAAATGTGGTAAATGGGTACATGTTAGATGCGCAAAAATAAAGAGTGTGACTTCAACTCTATCAAAAGGTTTAGCTTGTGAACAGTGTGCTGAGACAGTAAAAGGAATTGTGGAATCAGATAAAGAAATATTGTTTTTGACCTGGTGGATTTTGCAAAGAATTTTTGTTAAGTGAGGGACAGATTGAATACCAGTGGTGAAGCAAAGCAGCGGTGACAGTGCGAATAAGAATTGGGTAAATAATATTTAAAGAATGTAGGGAGTTGCTTTATGGAAGAAAGTTTTTATTGAAGACGAAAAGAAGGATATATCAGAGTTGTGTAAGATCTGCAATGCTATTTGGAAGCGAGACTTAGTGTCTGAGGAAGAATAAGATGGCAATTTTAAGAAGAACTGAAAAAGCAATGATAAGAGCAATGCATGAAGTTAAATTGATTGAGAAAAGACGTAACCAAGAACTTATGAGTTTGGAAGATACTTTGAATGGACTAGCCAAGTCGAGTGGATTTCGATGATATATGTATGCTTTTGAGGGGGATAATGATGATAAGTTTTTTAGTGGTTGCACGAAGAGAGTGTAAGCGACCAAAGGCGAAGTGGAGAAGGCATATGGAAGAATATAATGGAAGGTGGTGGAATGTAGTAATCAGATTGGATTGGAAAACGAAGCTGCCACTGACAGAATGAAGTGGCGTAACAGTGTACACGAGCTTTCAAGAAAAGTAAGGCGAATCCAGCCACCTCCGTTAACTAATACAAAACATTTAATAAGTGAATCTTTCTCCCTCGGTGGTAAAACAAAGTGTTCATAATACACAGACTGTTGTGGCAATCAAGTTGTGATAAATACTTTTCCTTTGCATTACGATCAAATTTGTTATGCCTAAAGATCATATTTTTCCACGAGTTATCATCAAAATCAACATGTGCAGTGAAATCTCCAAATAATATTATGCATTCATTAGGTTTTGATTTCTGCATGACAGCGTTTACGTCTTCCATAATGATGTGTTGTCGAATTTGGCGCATATACCTAGATAAACCAAAGATACCTTTCAGTTTTAAACACTCATGAAGCGTGTTGCTAAAGCAGAGATATGAACTAGGGAGAGTCAAAGATAGGTACCGTCATTTTGAAGAACCTTTTACCTTTTGTGAAGACTGATAGGTCTTTTAATTTCTAGATGTTGGAAAGACTAGTTTTGATAAGCATTTGAATAAGACAGTGATCCAAAACTTGTAAACTTGCATTATTACAATATGTATGAATGAGGGCGATGGTGATGGAGCATTGGTTGTAGTGAAATTACTGTTAGTAACTCTTTGTTTACCTTTTTAGTAAATCTTTGCTGGGTAGCCTGTAGCAGTCATTGCAGATCTGCAGTGATTGAAGAATCAGCTTATTTTGCCTGCCGTGCTGCAAAGCTTTTTGGAAATTGCTATTAGTTGTAGGATGTATTAAACGCAGCGCAAGCCAATTGCTTTCAATTGAACTGGTATTTGTGTTATGCATATATCTTAGTTATCAATTTGCAGGTGTGTGATTTTGATCGTAGAACCGTCCTCGCAACTTTTATTTTTGAGTAGATCATACCATGTTTTGTGGAAATAATCATATTTATTGTTTTCATTTTAGATTGATCTTGGTGCAGCTCGTAATTATTCTGGATCTGGAACTGAAACTACTTTTATAGAATGTGAAAATGAGGTAACAGTAAAATAATTTATGCAACAGTTTGTGATAAAACAATATGCAACAGTAGAGAATTAATGTCATGAAGAACTTTATAACTATCAGTATGATATCTGCGTATTCTTTTTGGCAGATTTTGACAGCCAGGTTGCAAGATTTATTTAAATGAAAATCATTCATGCTTAATTGTTCTAGTTAAAGCCAGGGATAAGGAAGCGGTGATTTTTCAACTGCTTCCGCTTCCACTAACAAAAAACGAGAAAGCGACTGTTGACCTTAGCAGTACGAAATTTGTCATTTACTACAATCAAAAAGTGTAACCAAAGATACGGAAATGGTAAAAACGACTAAAAGAAGGAAAAATAAAGCAAACAATCAAAAGACAGCGAAGATAAAATAATTTCAACTTTACACTAATTTATTTGTCCGCATAGACACAATGGCATCAGTTAATTGATTTCCCTTTCGGACTCTGTTTTCACGAAGTACGAGCTTTAAGTGGGAGAACATACGTTCAACGGATACCTGCGTGCAGGGTAAACAGATAATGATTCGCGATACTGGTTGTACAATAAGGGGATATTTGGAAGTAATGTTCCAAACATTTGGCAGTTTCAATCTTCCGAGCCGCTCTACATCTACATCTCTCAGCAAATGCAGTAAGATCAGATTTTGCAGACGCCGTAGCTGATGCCTCAGCAGCCGCTGTTAAATGTAAGGAGTTCAAATACGCATCAAAGCCCGATACTGATGCTGCAGATTCTGGTGCTACTTCACTTCCGCTTGAGTCAGTTTCTGCATCAGCACTTGCTCTTTCGCTTGAAGTGCTTTGAATGCTCAAGAAAATTGACTGAAGAGCGCTCTTTGCACGTAGTTGCTCCTGGTTGCTCAAGAGGGTTCTCAATCGAGCATCAAGAAATAAAATAAAACAACAATATCACGGTTATATAAGTTAGTCAATCCTAATATAAGTAATACATTAGTTATTATTCCACACTCAAATAAAATCAAGTGCACAAACGCTTACCAGTATTGAGTTGAATATAATATCAACAAAAAATATTGGTAGGTCGTCACAACAACTAAGTGAACAAACACTACTTGCCCAAACAGCTGCCAAGAAAGCCTTTTTTCGCAATAAAAACTCTTGGCGTGATTGCAGGGCTGTGGCAAAAGTCAAATTGTTATCCAGCTTCTCCAATTTAAACATGACTTCTCTCCAATGAAGCAGGCATTCTCCCGGAGTGAGATCTTGTTTTTGAAAATAAATTGTTGCTGCGTGAGGTATTTGTAGTAGTTCGACCATCATCTTGACCTCAGCCCATTCAGGTAAGGTATGATTCATGTGAACCAAGATCCTGAACAAAACATTTCAAAACCGCTAATCGTTGGAGCATGAGGAAAGTACTCTCTTAACGGGTCGGCATGTCAATCAGCATTCCCTTGTTAGCACGACGCTTTAGAATTTCATCGGTGTGTGGTGAACGTAGGTGTTGAGCAAGTTTTCGCAATTTTGTTAAAAACTTTTCCGTTCGCCCTTTTTTTAACACGTCACGAATTCCTAACTGCAGGGTGTACTCATCACATCTCATGTGGTATATGGTATGGTCGATTGATAATGAATCTTGTATTTATTTAATCTCTTTATCATCGTCTTCATCTTCATTATGTAGTTGTACGGTCCGAGTCATAATTGACGCATTGTCAACAACGCAAGCTAATACTTGTTGCTTGCAAATGTTGAACTGCTTCAAAGTGTCCAACGATATTTCCTTCAAATGAAAACTTGTGTGATTGGCTTCAGTATCGACTAAAGCCAACGTCTTTACTGTAAGACCGTGTTCTTCATCGTAGTATTGCACTGAAATACCCAGAAAATGTGATCGAAGTCTAGTGACTCTGTCAAATTTCATAGAAACCAAAGCTCCAGAAAGTGATTCCTTCAGCTTTGATTTTTCTTCCTCCGATTTTTTAAGTACCATGCTACAAATGGCTTGACGTTCTAGTTGAATTTCCATATTTTTTGCAAAGTTACCATTTAGCAATTGAAATCCATCGTCCTGAAAAAATGTCAGAGGAACTCAGTTGTAGACAATCATTTTCAATATTTCGTTTGTAAAATCTTCTTTAGTGAGGGATGCAGTAGCTTTGAGATTACTTGTTTTAAAAAAAAACTAGTCATAATACTTTGCCCTTTTTCTTTGTGCAATTTTGTGTTGTTAGTAACTTCAGAGTCTTTTTCCTCAACCCTGTTAAATGCCTGTCGATGATGACGCTTTAGGTACCTCTTCTGGTTAGCCGACGTGCTTCCATGTTTTAGTTTTGGGATAACTGAATTGCAGGTGTGACATTGATCTAGCATCACTCTGCGTCGAAGTTATTATCTTCTTCAAAAAAATGTTTATATACAGCACTCCATCTGTTTTGGGACATGATAATGTTATATAAGTTGATGGATTTCAATTACAATGGATGATATAATTATTATTTTAATGCAGTTAGCTGTAATAAAATACCAACTCGTGAAAAAAAAACGTACAAAACATTAACGCAATTTAAAATCTATAGATTTTAAATACAAATGATTAGCTAATATATATTTAAACTACAGGCTCGTAGTAGCTACAATAAAATACAAAACTGTAAAAGATCGGGCAAAAAGGCAAAACTGCGTCAAATCCACCTAATTTAACCTTTTGCGGTCGCAATAAATTTCCCATTGTTGCTATCGCTGATGGTTATATATTGGCGCATTTTGACAAAATTTTACCTGCTCCAGGCAGTAGTTGTTACTAAATGTTTATTTAAGTGACTAAATTTCAACCAATTTTGACAATTTTGGTATCAAAATGATCAGCATGTTTTTTCCTAAGCAACTGGCCCGTTAACCTAAAAATTTGTAAAGTAGTGCATGTAAATAAAATCCTAAATGTTGGAAACCTCAACAACATTTGTTGTGTTGTATTTTTGCTCTTTTCTTTTATATTTGAAAAATTTCAGTCAAAACAAATCAAAATTTCCCCCCTCGCCCTGTTTGCTGTGGCCCTGAAACCACCCCTTCACGCATTATAAAATTACAATCACTTTATTGTATCAAAATTTCACAACTTTCACTTCTACGAGCTATACTATGCAGTTCAATGGGCACCTAAATAAGCGTAGGCCCCAGAATGATTTCATCCCCATACCTCCCTACACCGCGGCTCTGAAACTGACCTTTAGCAAACCACTAGGTCACCATCACTTTCTTGTATCACAATATCGCACTAACTTTCATTCCTGCAAGCGATACTAAGCAATTGCTTTATCGCATGTGCTGTTGCTGACTTGAAAGCTCATAAACTGACATCTGTACAAAATTGCCTTTATTTTCGCGCCAACGTCTCTGTGACATTATTGTTCAACAGTTTGTCGCACAAATGTGACGGCATTTTGCTCTGGTGAACTGCGAGTGCCTTGCGACAATTCCATTTGTCGATCAAACTAATCATAAGAACGCATTTAATAATGGTGCCTTATATGCTCCTTCCGACCACAACGACGAAATTTGTTTGGGCGACCTATAGACGCCTTATGACCGCAAAGGGTGAAAAATGTTCAGCTACAATCTTCGATCCCTCCGAGCGCCTTGACGAACCGAACTGATCCTATTTGAATAAGTCTGGATACGAATTTTAACTTCACTCTTCTCGTCTCTCGGTAATTGATGGCCCAACAACAAGCAATCAATTTCATTTATTGCAGATTTCAAATACAACACATGTTTCATGGGCCATGAGGCAAACAGAGGGGAGAGCTAAGCCCGAGATAGTGAATATGATGTTAAATTCGGCTTATCTTACTTCTACAAATGCAAAGAATCATATTACTATTTTTATATCTACACATTCGTACAGAGCAGCATTCAATAAACGTACCGTGCTTAATGCTTTATCAAAGCTGATGGATACTACAGCATGGCTTTGTAACCAATGCTTTCTTCAATCTGCCCTAGAAGTAATCGGGGCTGATATTTATAATAGTTTTGGGGTAATTTCTTCGAATTGGAGAAAGTGGCTTGAATAATAATTTATATTCCGAGTACGAGCCGACTGTAGTCATAAGAGAAAGGAGTATCCATGAGTTGTTTTCCAGGTACAATTCCATCTTGTTCATAATACATAAACTAAAAGTGATATCGACCCCCTTCGGTTGTGTTAAGTTGTTCTCCATTAGAACTGCGCCTCACTAATATGACTCCTAGCATTACAGCCACATAAAAACACGAATGTCAATTAGGCGTTTAGATATATGTCAGTTATAAATGAATTGTAAACTGCCCCTATCGCTTGTTCATAATTCAGGATTTTCTCCTTTCTATATTGTTATTTGTCAGTTCACGTAGCACCAGCATCGTCATACTTTTGTAAGCCTTTGCTTTGTTGGGGTAAATTGAAAAGTGCATTTTATTTTCGCAACAATTTTCAAAAACTTAAAACAACTTTTTTGGGTCTGAAGCTTGTCATCTCCAGCACTTTATCATTTTGAGGAGACAAAAACTTATCTATATATTGCTCTCACTTTACCTACTTCGCTTAAACTTATTGTTCCGAACTACTCTGTGTTTGTTTTTTCGTAGATATTTGAACTCGGTTTGAATGCAGAGTCTAATCCTTCTGAATAGCGAAGTGCGAAATTTCGGTCGTATTGATACAAGGCGAGCAAAATTAAAATTACAGGCCCACTATTACGTAACAAAAGGAGTTAGCAAATCCAGACGTTCTTAAAGTTGAAAATAGGGTTACATCGCAATCTGCAACTTGCTGTCATAAGATTCCATTATTACTAATTATTTATATACACGGAACATCACTACATATAAAAAATCAATATACTGAAATAAGAAATAAATACTATTAATAAACAAAGAACCTTCGCGGTCCCCTCACGAAACCCTTTAAACTCACGAAACACAACTACACGTTTTGTGAAACCCCTATTGAAGAGCACTGATGTAGAATGATGAAAATGTTTTCGTCATCAGTAATTTGCTTTTCAACGTTTTCAATCCACTCACCAAGGTCAGTTTACTTTAATCAAATCATCATTTTTTTGGCTACGTTTTATTGTCCAAACTACCTTTTTCTTACCCGTAATCGATGTAAAATGTGATGCTAGTTTTTCTCGTTCTCTCGCGCTACTGATATCGCACGTTCAATCAGACTTATATTGCAACTTCACCGTTTAATCCACATCGGGAAACAGACAAAACTTTTTCGCCTAGTTACCCTTCATGTGAAATAACCTATGTGGAAGCGGAAGCCGTAGATTTTTCGCGCTTCCGTTTTCATAGAAAAAGGACCGCTTCCGCTTCAACAACCCTGGTTAAAGCTGATGATGATTAGAGCTGATGAAAAATGCTTAAAAAAATATTTAAAATACTCTGAATAAAATTTTGGAGTAATCTGACAGTGCATTATCCACAATAATTTGCAAAGGTTTCACACTTTTGTGGTATGAAAATAAACCTGAAGGCTTTTCAAACTGAGCGGTTGATTGTTGTTCAGTGTTTCTAATTGTTTTAAAACCACAAGTTGAGTTGGACATCAATGTAACTTCGTAAAAATATTGGCCGTTTTTGTTAGCAATTTAGTTTCAGCACTGATCTTTATTTTCATCTGCCTTTTTAAAGCCTTGTCGCCAACTCACATAAATCATCAGGATCGACCAATTGTCTGAAGCAACGCCTATGATTGCATCTTACTTGTATTGAGTATCTTCAATTGTCAAATTTCTATTCTTCCTGTCATCTTTCACAATCTCAGGCGATGTCCTTCAAGTTGTTCATTTTTGGTCTTCGTCTTCTCCCGTTTCCCATAACTGTTTTTTCTCACTCTTCTGATTAAATTATTTACGATCACTTGCTTAAGATGCCCCAACCATCTCAGGCGATGACCTCTATCTTATCAATATCATCAACATCTGTCCATTCACTTAAGACACTGTTGGCAATTTTATCCTAAAGCCTATAGCCAACATCCTAATCAATCCGATTTCGGTCGTGTACATTCGCTCGTTAATCGCCGTCTTCTCTGCTCAACATTTAGCCGCATAACCCATCACACTTCCCATGCATACTTTATGTAGTCTACCTTTTAGCATGCGAAAAAGCATTTTGCCACAAAATGTACCTGACAATTCTTAAAACTTTTTCAGTCTATTACGCATTTTTGACGTCACAGCCTTGCCAGCGCTGTCTTATTTCCCGATAATGTTTCCCAGGTAGCAAAATTTTTTAACAATCTCAATCTCATCACGTCCTAATTTCACGTATTTTTCTTCATTAATACCATCTGTATACATCTGCCGCATTCGTAATTTCTTTCTCTTACCAACCTTTTTTGATACCTTTTATATGTCCAATATTCGCATTTTTGTCATTGAATAGAGTTCGTTATTGCTCTCTTTCCACTCATTCCGCTTGGATCAACAGCATCATTGGCTGCCTGTGTAGGCAATTTTACTTCAATTTTCATTGCATTGATTTAATCAATATTTGCTTTCAACCACTTCCTGCATTACATTGACGGTATGGAGTGCGTATGAGAAGCGTTATATGCTTAGATGGCTGAATGATAGGCGTTGAAGACGGCTGATATTAGGCGAATTCAGACGACAGAAATGAGAATAATTCGAATGATTTGTGGCAAGACACTACTAGATAAACTAATAACAGTGTCTTAAGAGAATCAACTGATGTTGATGACATTGACAAACATCTTAGAGAACATTGAGTAAGGGGGTTGGGGCATCTTGAGCGAATAAAAGTGAAATGTCCAACGTGAAGAAAGCGAGAAACGGTATTTATGGAAAATGGGAAAAAAAGGAAGGCTAAAAAAACGTGGAGGAGAAAGATAGCATAAAAAGAAAAAATTTGACGCTTGAAGATGTTCAGCATAGAGACAAAGGGAGGCGTTGCTGAAGACTGGTCGACCATGATAATTTGGGATGATGGCCAGGCCTTAAAAAACCGAATGGTAATGAATGAGTATTTTCAACCTTTAGCTTTTTAATGCCTTTGTCCATATAACGTACTTCTCTTCTACTTTTTTCCAATTATATCGAACAAGGAATAACATGTCAAGATAGTTGTATGCATATATCAGCATGATTACCATGACATATTTATTTTGCTATTTGTATTGACATGTCAGGGTATTTATGTGGCTCTATTATAATATGGTAGCATGACAGCAATAAAACTTAATGGTCAACTTTTTACACATTGACACAGTGGTGCTCTGCCTTTGGTATGGCAGGGCTTTCATTAGAGTACAGGAGTATGTTTCGGGTTAAGGGGGAGATGTGGGACCAATGAAACAATATTGAATATTTAGTTTTTAATCGAGATAAAAATTAAGTAATTTTTATGAAATTTTCACCAAGCACTTTAATCCTATAGAGCTGTTATTGTTATCAATTACAAGTCTAAACTTTTTTGGAAGTCTTTATATTGCTTAATAAAGTACCACAAAAAATTGTTTCAAAGGTCCCACCCATGTGGGACCTATGACACACAAAATTGTAATAAAAAACATATTTATTTTTAACGATTTTGCAGCCTTTAAGTAGCAGAAATTTAGTGTAATCAACAATTCAGGAACATTAAAGCACACATAGCAAACCAAAAAGAAATATATATAAAATATTACGTCACGGTTTGAGGGTGTGGTTAACTAAAGATGAAAAAACCTTTTTGCTATTTTTTTCCTATTTTAAGGGGTTGGATGAGGTGGGAAGAGCTGAACATTAGAGTGGTTGGAGCTGAACACTTTATATTTTAGATGCCCTTTCTGACAAATATTAATGCAATAAGATTAGCACTGGCAGTCGAGTATTTAACTCAATAACAAAATAACCAAAATAAAAAAATATATTTAACAGATATTAAACTGCACCAAATCTTTTGAAAATTAAAAAACATGTGACAAACAAGATGTGGTAGCTACAGGTGAGGGGGGTTCCAAAATACAAACCAAGTCGTTGTGACTAACAGAAGCCAAATCCTCCGTTTCTGGAAAAAAAAAGCCATTTATGATTTTGGGTGATCTTTTTAAAAACTTTACTTCATAGTCTTTATTAGCATCTGGTCCCCGAATAATTTGAGCAACAAAACTTCCGTATTTGTTGGCATTTCAATAAACTTTTACAACCGCAAAGGTCATTAAAGGGACAGTTGTAGAGACAAAGTTCTCTATTTCAGCAACATCTTCAGACGTAGTAGAAAGAGGATCCTCTTCATCGCTAGTCGAATCAAGTAAGAGATTATCATTGTCCTCATCATCCTCACTTAAACTTAAAACTAGCTCAGGAAAATGTTTAGGCTTTTCACTTTTGCTTGTAATAATAGCCGAATTTTGTTGTTTAGATGGTCGTCTACTTGTAGTGGCAGAAACTCTTGGATGGGGGTGCAACTTTAACAAAATTTCTTCATCAGCTGAAGTGGTATGTTGAAGCGCCGCATGTTCAGACGAGCAGCTGGGCCTTTCGGTTACGTAAGAAGGCAAAAGTCGTTTTCTGTAAAGACTAGAGGGTTTAAAGGAAAAATTCCTGTTGCCTTAAAAGCTGAAGTAATGTTTTCAAGATTAAACGCTTTTGAGAAAGCTGCTCCAGAAAGTTCAGCAATTTCGTAAATGCTGATTGACCGTCCCGGGTTTGTTGTCATCCAAGCATCAGCGAAACGGTTGTAAAAGGTCTTAAAGGGTCCAAAAACTGTTACGTCCAGTGGTTGCAGTCTGTGACTGCAATTAGAAGAAAATGTTAATATTGCCAAACCATGTTTTTCAGCAAGGGTGATGATTTCTAGACCAAGATTGCTTCTGTGGTTATCTAAAATTAGTAGTACCGGGTTGGATTTTGAAATATGCACGTGACCAATAAAGTGAAGTAGTGTCTGAGAAAATAGGTCACTGTTAATCCACCCTGAAGGAGCACTCCAACCAAGACTACCATATGGTGCACCTTTAAGCATATGTTCTTTGAAATGCACACGTGGAAATATGTAAACTGGGGGCAAAGCATGGCCAATTGCATTTATGCATGCACACAGTGTAACGTTTTCTCCACGCTCTGGTGATGTAATTCGACCCACTTGTTTTATTCCAGTTGTTGCAAAAATTTGCTTTGGTTTTTGGACTGTACAAATTCTAGTTTCATCTAAATTATAAATGTTTTGAGGAGGAATTGTTCCTGTAGCAGCTGTAGTTAAAAGTTGTTGTAAATTTGAAAAAAAAGCTTCAACATTATGCTTATTAAAGGCACTAGCTCGGGCCAAGCTTGTTGCCTCAGGGTGCCTCAGTGATTTATCTTTATTCCTTTTTCTAAATCCTTTAAACCAATCCTTTCCAGAACTTTTATTTTTTAACCAGTTGGCTGGAATAGAAAGGTCTTTAGCTATTCCAAATTCATACGCAAATTTCTTGACGTCATGCTTGCTTAGCCCGTGACAGAGCTTGGACGCTTTTACGATGTAGTCCTTCAGAGCCACTTCCTCATCGTCAGCAAACACCTGCCAGCAAAAAAATGCTAATAAAGCAACTGTATAGTTTGTATTGCCCATGTTGTCTCTTATTTCATGAATAAGTGGCATCAATTGCCACTGCAGAAAGAACTATTTAAGCAGTGTTAGAAATCGTTATTAATTCTTGTAAATTCGATCTGTTAACTTATCGATTTGTAAAATCGAATAGAAAATTAACCCCAAAAATATTAATATAAAAACTTCTTAATACATACCTGTTTAGTTTTTATGCTCTTTTTGGTGATAGTGAAGTTTTTGTTCTTTCGTTTTAGCTTGCTTAACATAGCGTGACAAAGTGCAAAAGTTTACATTCCATCTTCTCCCCGCCTTCCTTAAACTAGTGTGATGATGCATAACATCTTTCACAGCATTAGATAAATCGTTAGTGTTAAATTTGCCTTTAAGGCTTTTACCTTTTATAAACGTCGGCATTATCACTGAAAAATATTAGAAACAACAACGTGTGGGACCTATGAAACAGTGTAACAAAGGTCTCCTAGACATCTGTTTTATAGGTCCCACACGCAGCCATTTTTATTTTATAGCTTAGCAAACAACTTTAAACTTGAATTTAAAATTTCAATTTTGTTAATTAGGTACAGTAGCAAGCTAACTTTA
Organism: Trididemnum clinides; assembly: GCA_963675345.1. Classification (NCBI taxonomy): domain Eukaryota; kingdom Metazoa; phylum Chordata; class Ascidiacea; order Aplousobranchia; family Didemnidae; genus Trididemnum; species Trididemnum clinides. The sequence continues at coordinate 1,883,852 of OY776289.1, forward strand.
ACAGCAACTAAATATGATTATCATACCGCCTAAACTTTCAAAGCACTTTTTCCAAACTTTAGTTGTCCAAATTTACTAAAAATTAGCAAGTGTATCAATGTTCTTACATCTAGCGAAAAAGAACTTTGTTTTGAACCACCTTCCATAATTTCAAATTGCATCTAAATCTCGTTTCAATAAAACAAAAATCATTATTTTATGTTTTGTAAGGGGTAAGTTATTGCGCTGTTTCATTGGTCCCACATATCCCCTATATGAAAATTTAGTGTCAAATTGATCTAAGAAGTCTATTGTTGTAATTGTCACATTAAACAAGTATTTTCCCCCCTATATTGAAGTCCTTTAAACTATTGTTTAAAACTAAATTGAGAAAGTAAACTGCCATTGCTGCCGCATGTGTTTGTAATTGCAAGTCTTCGTTGTTGGTGCCAACTTTGGTTATGTTCTCTGCCTATTGAAGCCCATTACACTCTTTTTAATTATGATTGAGGACGCTCAGTTTCGTATGACTCCCTTCTCATTCTCGTCAAACGCGAAATCGCTGAATACAGTTTTAAAGTTTTTGACATAACTCGACTAGCAAATTGAATTCAGGCCTATTCACTACTAGAACGGATGCCCTAATTACACCTTTAAGCTAGTTAATCGCAAGAACAATTGACTGAATCAAGTTTTTCTGATGCTTAGCTGTCGGCTGGGCAGCGATAAAAAAATCTCCAAATGGCATGTAGACAAAAAATAACCAAAAACTAATTTTTTAGAGTTGATTAAAATAAAGTGGCTGTGTTTAATCTCTTACCATGCTTCATTTATATCTTACATTGCAATAAAAATTGTCGTGTAATCTTCATTTATCGCCTGCAAAAAACTTTCAACGTACTTGTGTGAAGAGTATGGCTTATTCTAAATTAAATTGGTGATTGTTGATTATAATAGCCACTTGAGTATTGAAAGCGTCTGAAAGTAATAAGCATCTTATAGTAACTTTAAAGTTTAATTTTATAGCATTGCTTGGCTCAAGCCTGATCCTTTTTAGGCCAATGCTACTTTACGGCTACATGACATTGCACGAGACGGATATAAAGCCACAAAAAATTCATCGGAGGAGTGGATCTGCTGAACCTTTTTTGATCGATGATCTTCTTAGACTAGAAATAGTGTTGTTGTAGGTTTTCAAATTTTTTGAACATGGTCGTTGTTGCAGCATGGCGCATTCACAAAAGTATTGGGGGTAACTTACTCATTTAGGCTTAAGGAGCGTGCGTGTGCTACTCGGAAAGACACCAATCAAATTATGTAGACCAGGGCCTCGAAAGACACCAGTTGAAGCCGTGAGAATGTCAAACCTTGGAGATTACTCTGGGCCTGCATCCAAGCAAGAAAAATGCATTGAATACGTACGTAAAATATGATGTGCTGACGCACACAAAGTGTTTTTTTTGAATGTCACTAAATGTAATTTTTTTTTGCACAGGGAAAAGACTAAGTAGAAAATTTATCCTAATGATTTTCTCTAATTCTTGTTTTGAGTCCTAACGAAAAGTGCTGGTTTTAGACAATTACAAAGCAAAACCAAGAAAGAGTTTTAAAATGCTAAATTGAAATTTCTGAACTTCGATAGCGAATAAGAAATAGTCGGAAAATAACTCGAACGCAAATGCTACAGCAAAGCTTGTAGTTAGCGATTGTCCCAAAGTTTCATTTCTGGAACATCGCAAAAATTTGATAAACGACTATTTTATATTAGTTATTTGAATTAGAGATGCTATTTAGATGATTTTGATGAACTTCAACACTTTTTAAAATTATTTTTAAATAATATTTTTTTTTATTTTCTTGTCACGGAAAACCTTTTTTTTGTGTGTTTTAGTCCTGCTTTGAACAAAGCATACCCACCTCAACCACTGCAACTGAGCAGGAAAACGAAGACAATTTCACAGTCATCGGCAGGTTTGAATGCTCAACCATGCAATCGCTTAGGCAAAAATGGCTCTTTAAACCGCTTGTGAAGTAAAATGCAGCTCGAAACAACTTGAGCGCTGTTACAACTCCAAAACAACACGAGCCTAACGATAAAAAAATAAAGCAAATCGCATCGGCATAAATATTGACAAATAGCTAACTAGACTTCATTTCCTACCAAACACACATATGACGTATATTTCAATATTTAAAAATAAAACCTTATATACGTATACCTAAAGTTTGTTTGCTCTTCTACTTTGCTAAGTCATCACGAATTGCAGAAAATTTAGTGCGTTTAGTTTCTTCTAGTATTTGAAAACGAGGCAAGAAAAATAATGCTCTGTACTGGTGGTAGAAGTAGATTTGTTAAGAGCAAACGATTGGGATCTTTTTACGATTTTCAGCAAAAAAAACCAGAGCCAGTATACTGCTGTACATATCTTAATTAGGACGTTTCGCTAAACGCTGTTAGCATTGTCAACCAAAATAGTGCAACTGATTATTTTAAAATTTAATAAACTATGGTCAAGTGTAACATTTATGACGTGACAATTCAATTATGAAAGAAGAAAACAATAGCTATTACATACTTTAGGGTCAAAGTTATTTTGTGTTAAATTAGTGAGATAATAACTAGGAACAAAAATAAAACAAAATTTACACATCAAAAAGGTATAGTGGGCGTGAAGCTTCATCTAAGTTCAATTGTGGCTGCAGCTTTTGAATACGTAACCTTTCCTTAATACGTAGTTTTCGCCAATTAGTTTCTTGAGCCAGTATTAGTGGATTGTGAAAGTCGATTGTGTGCTCTGGATTGTCCCGTAAATGATCTGTAACAGATGTAAATGTAAATGATCTGTAGACTTGTTAAACTTCCAAAAAATGTCAAATCTATGAGCAGTAAAATGTTTGCTATGGCATCTTACTGATTATGTAGATCAGTGAGTAAAAGTCCGTCAAAGCTGTGTAGATTAGCTTGGTCTTTTGTCTACAACCTGATCAACATATTTATATCATATTCGCATACAAAACTGGCACTGTGGTATAGGGGTTGCTGCTTCCTCTTTGTAGTCTGTAGACCTGGGTACAATTCTCTCGGTGATCATACTACAACACTGGGCCAGTTTTGTATGCGAATATGGCGTTCCCAACTTCCCTGATTAGTGCTTAGCATAAATGGGATAGTGTAAAGAAAAAGTTGGCAAATTCCCTTCTTATTCACTTGGGTGAAGCACTAAACGGAATACCTCCAAGTTTATGAGACAGACTGGTAGTGGGGTTGAGCAGTTTGCTAGTCGTAATGGCCCAGTCTGACCAAAAGCATTTACGCAAAGCATGAGTTCATACACATGAACGGCAAAACAAGGTAAAAATGAAGCAGTTTGTGAAAGACACAAAGGCACAAAATTCGATTTTCTGAAGTTGATCTCGAAAAAAAGGCCTTTCACATAAAAAAAAAATATTAAATTGCTGTGCTTCTATAATCTCTCTAGATGAATGTTTTTTTACCTAGAGCCACTTGGCACCCCAAGATATGAATTTTTTTCTGGGGAAGAAACTTGATATAGGAAGAAATGGAGGAAGAAAAAATTAGTTGTGCAATGTGCATGTACACTTAAACATTTCAGTTATGATCTTGTATTTGTCACAATTGCTTTGGAGAAGTATTTTTTAATGTGAGACAGTGAAATTATCAATCTTCAAACAGCCAGAAAAAGGTTTCGTCCTAAAATTTTGATGGAAAAGAAAAAGGTTAAATCTGAGGTCTGAAAGAAAGGCACACAAATAAAACGTTGAGAGTCACTGATCCTAGATCTTGATTGTGTGTCAACTTTTTCGGTGCCTGAATATTTATGGAGTAACTTTATTTTTGAAATAGTTTTTTGAATACATCCAAAAAGTTACCAGACCTCTGCTATAAAGCTGACTGCAACAATCAAAGGCAACCCATTAAAAAAGCACCGGTGCCCATATATAAGCTATAAGGTTTTGAAGAGTTGATTTGTGGTACAGAATTTGAAAATTGCAGAAAGTAGAATATTCATTCTCGAAGCTTTTCGTCTGACACTTTTTAAGAGAATCCGTGAGAAATAGACTGAAAAGGTGAAGTGAGTCACTTATATAGAGACACAGTTGACGAAAAAGAAAAAAAGGGAAAAGAGCTACATTGTGATTGGTAAAAGAAGCGACCAATGGAAGGAGCGGACTTTAATGTGTAATTTTTAGACCACGAACGAATTCTTTTTGTTTGCATAAAGTTGGTTTGGATGTTTTGATGTACGTGGCTTCAAGGGTGGAAAGATGAAAAGAAGTACGGCCACGGGCAAGAATAGAAAATTTGTTATCATTATATTCACGTGCGCATATAGGGTTTTGTAAAAGATGTCCAATAGCAGAAAAGGAAGTTTCAGCTTTAGAGCTTCTGATTGGTTTGTAAGAGCGGACCAATGTGCTTCGGTCCTGAGAAATATGCTTCTGGAGAATAGCTTTGGGCACGTGCTGCTACATGCGCACGTGAATATAATGATAACAAATTTTCTATTCTTTTAATTCGAAAGTCTAACGCTGATGCTGAAGTTGGAAATCTAATCCCAGTATCACATCACTGTAAAGATTTCCGAAAATTTTCAACTAGGTGGACGAGTTCTTGGATCCATTGATTAGAATGTCAGTTAAACAAAAGTCTGTTGATTTGATTTTTATGGCAGTGGATGCCATATGTCGGATATGTCTTGAAGAGATGTCGGATAAACATTGAGTTTTAATCTCTTTGAAAACGTTTTAAGTATATTTGATTAATATGAAATGCATTACTAAGTTTTATTAAGCTCAGATAAACTTAAAACTTTACATATACCTTTAGTACTACCTACACGTAACAGAAAGCAAATCTAGCTTCTCTGATCAACCTTACACAACAAAATCAATCGAATTAATGCAAAACTACAAGTAAATACATAGTCAAGAAAGCCAGCAACAATTACAAATTTTAGGCAAGTGATACAACTCATAAGTCACAAACAAGGTCTTACAACAAAAAGCATGATAAGGGTTCAAAACCCAGGATAACATTATAACAAATTTACAATAGTTCAGTTATGACATCGGTTGCCTTTGATTTATTTGGTGGAAAACAATTAATTCTACTAGTGTCTCTCACTTTCTAGAATGACCGGAAATTTTAGCTGTCCTTGCGGTATAGATCTCAACAGCTCTCTTCATTAGTACTGTTTGAGCAATTTTTTATTAAAAAGCAAGGAACTTAGAGATGTGCTTTATTCGGATACAAAGTTCCACCATTAAAAAAAATGTTGGAATACTGATGTTTTGAGCGTGTGGGACTTACGTCCATGCAGTGAATGGCCGTTCTGATTTAAGACGTTTGACAGATGCTGGACTCTTGATGTAGTTAACCACATGTCTTTGCGCTGTCATGTAGCTTTGCAAGAGAGATGTCCGATAAAATAGATATTCATCGGGGGAGGAGGTGATTGACATCCGGCCACAATGCGCCAGATGTTGCTGATGAGTTGTCGATTAAATAGATGAAAGTACTGCTGCCCATACTGGTGTGGTATAGTACTCAACAACGTGATTGACTAAAATCACTGCTTTGGTGTGCAAGATTGGTGTTCATGCTCTCAAATTATGATGTTGGCCTTGTGTGTAACTTTACAAATCAAAACAACAAGCGTGAACTTGCAGTCAAAAAGCTAAAAAAATAACTTTGTATTTTTTCAGTTATGTAAATAATCTTTAAACCATCAAAAAATTTTTTTATGTAGTACAGAAAATAAGAATGCTTCAACAACTTTTTGTGGTATTAATTGACGTGCAGAAATTTTTAGAAGTATAGCCTATAAGACCCTACAATATTGTTATTGTAGGGTCTTATAGTCTATACTTCTAATGCTAGTTTTAACAACAACTGTTTTTACTCTGATAATATTCTGCTAACAAAAGCTGGTTTAAAAGTTTTACTAACAATTTTCGATTTAGGCACACGGTATAGCGGGGAAAAACTAATAACTTTTTTCCATAAATAACACCCAACCAACTCGTAAAAAAATACTGCAAACGTTTCGGCCATCAACTACTGCCATTTTCAACGCAAATAATGTGCAAAAAAGGTTGGCTATCAACTACCCCATATTAACACTAAAAAAAGAACACACAAGAAGAAGCGATGGCCACCTGTTTTAAATATGTGGAGAGGAAAAAATTTGGGGTCTAAATTTAAACTAGGTTTCAATTGCTAAATGGAAAGAGATTCCAGAATGAGAAGTTTGGATTTATCAGACGTGGTGAGAATCTATGGGTTGTTAAAGTCAATTCTATGGTTTGGATTGTAAATGGTTACACACTTCCGAGTTGAGACTGGTCTGGTGCTCATCCAGCCGTTTTACTAGATTCCGGCGTGTTTGGCCGATATAGAAAGAACCACAAAAACAGTATACTGTACGTTACTTTTCAATAATTGGCGTTGGGGGTCCCTACAGTGAAATTGTTGCTTGAGATTTCTGGTGACATGAATAAATCTAATCATGGTGTCTGGTAAGTGCTTGTGAACGAATTATTTTAATTGTTTCTTAAAGTGATGGTAGATATGATCTAGGTAAATTAATTTGAATAAAAACATATTTGGAGGGATTTTTTTGAAGTCCCAGGAGCAAACTTTTTGTTAAGAAATTGCTTGATGCGCCTACCGATAAAGCCAGATGATATTCATTTCGCATAAGTGTGTTTTTGATAAAACGAAATTCTGTATCTATTTGAGAATAAGAGTTGCAGATGGTATAGGAGCGATGAAGAAAAAAGTTTACTAGATTTCGCTTGTAACGAAGAGAGGGAAAGCTAAAAAATTTTGTAAGGTGACCAGTGCGAGTGGGTTTGTGATTGGTGCTAGTTTTAATTCCTTTGTCAGTTTTTGGATTAGAACATCAAGAAAAGCCAGAGAATCGTGTAATTCTACTTCCATGGTAAACTGACTTTGATTATGAACGCTGTTAAGGTTGCGAAGAAATATATCAATAGCGGAGGTATTAACAAAAGTAGCAAACAATGGTCAACATATCGACAAAAGAACTTTGGTTGATGGTCCAGGGGCATAATTTTGATTGCTTTATCAATCACAATTCATCAATACGTCAGCCAGTAGGGGTCCAATGGGAGAGCCCAGGGCCACACCATCTAGCTGTTTATAGAATTTATTGTTAAATTGAAAAGTCGTGTTTTTTGTTGACCGGCTCAATAGTTGTAGTAATCTCCTTTTGTTAAGGTCGTTCCACTCTGTATTGTTGTTGTCAACTGAAATGTCGCCATTTTTATTAGCATAAATGGAGTCGAGTATGACAGTGCTACGCAAACTGTGGTACGCGTACCGGTGCAGGTACGCAGGCAGTTGACAGCCGGTACGCGGTCAGTTTAAAAAAATGTGCTGAGTAATAATTTACATTGATCAGAGCATATTGTCACACAGTAGTCATGAGTATTTTTTGTTCTAAGCGTAATTTCACGATTTTCTAAGGCTTTCATGACTAAATGGCATTGCATTCATATTCACTGACATCGCGATCTTTATTGGAAGACAGGACAACGTTCAATCTGGTCTCGCAGATAGAACCTGACTAGTGTGGAAGAAAAAATGCGTTGGCTAAGACTTAGTCATAAGTCAAGCAAAATGCATTGTTACAACGCAAAAAAGTTTTATTTCGCGACTGTTATACTTTGCCTTCCAACAGCTAGCTATACTTAAATGCAACAAATTAATTTAGACTTCAGCATACACTACAGTTTAGCTGGGAGTTGAATGTGTTTGTTAGTAGTTTTGTTGAAAGTAAACTTTGAAGATACTAATTTTTATTTTTCTTGTAAAAGTTTCTTAATAGTACATCAGCCGTACTAACTAAAAACAACAAGTTAGTATAAATAATTAGTAAAATAACAGCTAATTTTGCTGGTCTTCTAACAGTTAGGAGAAAGTATTTGATCAGTCAGCTTGTAGAAAGCATAATACGCTCTTATTAGCAAAACATGCTGCAGGCACTGCTAGTTTATATAAATTTTTACATAGGGTAAAGCGAGGTCTTATGAACATGTATATGAAGAGACAAACATTTTCAGAACTAAATGGTTCTGATTCGGATAAAAGTGATGTTGGAAGTAGCAAAGTGTTGGCGGTAAAAAGGATTTGATCGAGTTTTGTTCGGAAATACGATACAGCGTATTTGCATTTTGGCTTTATAACTGCAGATGATGCTGGTGTGCCCAAACCGCAATGTGTTGTTTGAGGAGTTGTACTTAGCAATGACTCCACGAAACCATCACATTTAAAGAGACACTTGCATTCAAAACAAAGAAATCAGTACTAAGCCAAAAGAGTTTTTTGAAAGAAAACCAGATGAATTAAAATGTGCGCAGAAAAAGATTTATGGACTGACTCATATAAATACTAAAGCTTTACCTGCATCCTGTAAAGTAGCGCTAAAAATTGCAGAAGCTAAAAAACCCCTACAGCGATGGTGAAATGTTAGTAAAGGACTGCATTCGAGACGTTTGTTTGAAAGTCCTCGGTGAAGTGACAGCTACAAAGGTTGCAAAAGTGCCTCTCTCAAGCAACACAATTGCACGAGTTGCTGATTTGGCTGAAAATACGGTAATTTTACTCATTAATCAAATTAAATTGGATAAGTACTATCCTCTGCAACTTGATAAAAGCACAGACATTTGCAACATGGCAATTCTGATGGTGTATGTGCGTTATGAATATGAAGGTGAATTAAAAGAAGAGTTTCTTTTCTCTGCTCCGCTTCCACAAAGAACAATTGGTTTAGAAATATCAAAGACCATTATTAATTACTTTGAAAACAATGATTAGATAATAAGTATTGCGTAGCTGCAATGATAGGAGAAAAATCAGGGGTAATTAAGCGAATAAAGGATTTTGCTCTAGAATGTGTTTCAACTCATTGCTTTCTTCACAGGGAAAGCCTTGCAAGCAAATAATTTTCAAGCAAATTAAACAATTAAGAATGTTCACCCAATTATGCGACGATATGCGAGCAAATCACAAGCAACTTTTATTTCATTCCAGCGTGCGGTGGCTGTCAAGGGGAAAAGTCTTGTCAAGAGTGTATGAACTCAGAAACAAACTGGCAATGTTTTTACATGACAAAAAGCCAGAATGGTCACAGCTATTTTCAGATGAATATTGGCTTGCTATGTTAGCTTACCTAACTGACATTTTTGCTATTTTTAATGACCTCAATACATCCATGCAGGGAAGGAATACTGTACTTTTTGCAACAGCAGAAAAAATTGATGGTATACAACGAAAACTAAAAGCATGAAAATTTTGCGTTTCAAGAAATTGTTACGACACGTTTCAACACTTAAGATCAGATATCGAAGATGCAGGAGAAAATTTAAATGTCAAAACTATCCAAAATACCACCATGAAACATTTGACAAATTTTATTGATCGTATTCAACAATATTTTCCAGAACAAAATGATTCACGAAAAGGAAATGAATGGATCCGAAATCCCTTTGCATCAAATGTAAATGTAGAAGAGTTAAATGTAAGTGTCGATTTGAAAGATAAATTATTGGAGCTATCTGCCGATGAAGTTTGTTGAATTGTTTTGAATCGACCTCATTTGCAAACTTCTGGATTAAAGTGAAAGCAGAATATCCGAGGTTAAGTGATATGGGCATTAAAACACTACTTCCATTTCCTTCCACATGACTTTGTAAGGTTGGCTTTTAAACTATCACTTATCTAAAGAGAAAGCGCAGAAATGCACTCGATATCCATTGTCCTCTTCGAGTAGCACTGTCTTCCATTAGACCGCAATTGGATAAGCTAAGAAGTAAGCCCATACCTCACATTAGAGCATGCATGGGCAACCTACGGCCCGCGGGCCAAATCCGGCCCGCCAAGGCTTCTCACCCGGCCCGCCAATAAATTTTCTAGGGCTGTAGGCCTATGTAATATATCGATAAAATATGGTGAAAATGCTGTATATCAATATAGGTATACATTTTTTATGGATATCCCTGTGCAAACAAAATTGAAAACACATTGCATGTAAAATAGCATTACATGAATACAATCCAAACCCCACAAAAATATGTACCTAGATTACACTTAAAATCACAATTACGGCTCCGGCCCTCAGTCAAGTTCCAAATGCACATTTTGGCCCCCAGTGACAAAAGGTTGCCCATGCATGCATTAGAGGATTAAAATAAAAGCATTTTTGACGTTGTTTGCTATATAGTTGTTGTTTACTAAATAATACTTGCTTTTGTCTATTTTTTTTGTTTCAAATGCATGATTGGTACGTCGAATCACAGAACGTGCGCTGCCGGTTCGCTATTAAAAGGTTTGAGTAGCACTGGAGTATGAGGTTTAAGGTCAAGATCTAGAACTGTCATGATCTGCTTAAAATCTCAAAAAAAGCTCAAAAACCTTGGACTAGTTGAAGTGTCGTCTGTTGATGTAGTGCACAATTTTTCCAGCAGGATATTGACTGAAGTAAAGTCAAAGCTAATAAACAAAGGACTGGATTTCAGCCTTTGCTCTTCTAGGCTAGACGTGCAACACATCCGAGCTGAATTTGAAAATCTCTATTCAAAATTCTGTAATCTATTATCGACACAATGCTTAATGTCAAAACAAAAGCTTATAACTTTGTACAGTCGCTTTGTATTTACTTTCTTTCATGAAAAACGTCGCAAATTGAGCGATTCTATTCTCAGTGAAGAACAAAAATCGTGCGTTGGAATACTGCAAACATACTGACACTTACTGAAATAGAATAAGCTTTATTGCTGGGTGTTCATTTTTTAGGGTCAGTATGGCGTAGTTGATAGTCAGTCTTTTTGTTGAACATTATTTGCGTTGAAAATGGCATTAGTTAACGGCCGAAACCTTCGAAGTATTTTTTTGAAAAGTTATTTGGGTGTTATTTTTAAATAAATTTTGGATTTGTTTTGATTTTGTCTCGAAGTTTTTTTCGATTAATATTAAAGGTGGCCTATTGATCTAAAAAGCGACGATATCTAAAAGTTTTGTCAACTATTGAGGTTCTACAAATATAGATAATTTGCATAATTCTTTAGAATACTAATGCTGTTGCAACAGACGACATGGAAGATTTATTTGGATGTTATCCTGAAACTGCCAGTGAAAATGTTAGTCATTCCAAGGGTAAGAATTAGTATCATAATCTTCAGTGCAATATTTTGAAGATGTGGAATAGAATATTTAGATGGTACAGTGCTTAGTTTAGAACAGCTTTTTTATTCATTTGGGCCGATTTAACTCGTACACTTCGGAGATCCCTGGGGTAGTTTTTTGTGGTAGATTTTGTGTTGTTGCAAGCGGTTTTAAAGCTACATTAAACCTTTCGCTTTCGTTTGCTACTTTCCACTCTCATCACATATGCAGGGTGTTTGAAAAGAAATAGTACAGTGAAAACTAATCTCAAAGACACTGGAAAAACAAATGTAATTTTGTTTACATCAAATCAAACTTTATTTGCCACCTACTAAGTAAATAGTTTTCACCTTTTAAGCATAGTTTCACATATATCAACCTAATTTTGTATAATTTCACAATCATAGTCGTTCACATCAGTTGCTGAAAAAGTTTACCGTTAACTTCTAGGCAAAGTTTAGCGCGCCTCCGCATGTTATTAAGCAATTGCGCCAACTTCTCACGCTTAACGTTGCAAATTGCTGCTCTGATGTTGTCCTTTAGTTCAATGGTATGGGGATTGTTGGCATATACTCCTCCTTTCTGCTTAACCAACAGATAAAAGTCCGGAGATGTCAGATCTGGCGATCGTGGTGGCCACTCACCATGAGTAATGTCGCGATCACTAAACACTTGTTGCACAGCCTGTATACTTACTCTTGCTTTGTGGGCTGTAGCATCATCTTGTTGAAACCATCCAGTCTGTCTTTCTTCAAATGTCAGTTCCAGGAAAAATGGTTCCAGTATATGACTGATGTATTGTGTGGAATTAATCGTTTCTTCGAAGAAAATTGGTCCAATATTGCTACTCATTAAGATAGCACACCACACTCCAATTTTTTTGTCAAGCAGGGGTTTTTCCAGTAGAGCGTGTGGACCAAATTCTTGAGTTTTGGCTGTTAATGTACCCTGATAGATGGAACCAAGCTTCATCAGTAAAAAAACTTTTGCCTATTATTCCATCTCCATTGTCAGCAAGGAAATTGTTAAACCATCGCTAAAATTTATGGAGCTCTAGAGTCTTGAGGTTTTGATTCCTCGACAACATGCACTTTATACGGCTGAAATTTTAACTTGTGCACTGCCTTATGTGCTGATCCAAGAGAAATAGCTGTCTCTTAAGACAATCTCCTCAAAGACCTTTTTGGGCTTCTTTGTAACTTGTTCGTAACATCTTGCACACAATTTTATTTATGACCTTTGGTCTACCTTACCGGACTTTGTCAGAGACGCTGCCGGTTTTCCTAAATTTGTCTAAGAGTGCAGTAACGCAGTGTCGCTGAGACACGCGATCTTGTCCAAATTTTTCTTCAAACAAGTCCCGAACTTCCTAAGACTACTTTCCTTTTTTCCTTAACCCACTTTGCACCAAAAAAATACCAGTCGCCTGAAGGAAGCCACTCTAACAGGGCTGCCACTGCCCTGCTCCTCTGCCTGGACAAGAAACGCAGAGATCGATGGTCCGAGGCAATTCAGACTATCGACTTTTCGCACTATAGCCGAATAGCAGGGAATATATTGAACAATCTAACTGGTAAATCACAGCACTCCCCTTGTCACTGTGCCGTCTCAGCTAACGCTATTGCGTCCCAGCTGATTAGAAACAGCAGATACGAGGGTATTGACCGTGAGTCATCTCGACTTATCTCGCAAGGAGTGTCAGATCTTTGGAGGGATACTCCAACAAGTCCAGTGAACATCTCTAAAAGTTTTACTTCTCAGGAATTCGCTGCTGCTCTCAAACATCTGAAACCAGGAAAAGCTTGGGCCCAGATTTTATTTGCCCGGAGCTAATAATCCATGCTGGAGCTGCCCTGAAGTCCTGGTTGTGTGGCTTCCTTTCTTCCTGCCTGTCCCACCTCAAAATTCCAAAAGTATGTAGAAAAATACTGGTAGTGGCGATCCCTAAACCCAAGAAGCCTGTAGAGAACCCAAAAAGCTATCGTCTCATTTCCTTGCTTTGCGTTCCCCACAAGATTCTTTTAAAGGCTTATACACGCTCGTGTTGAGCTGATTGTTGGCCCACTCTCCCTAGGGAACAGGCTGGGTTCCGTCGGGGAACGTCAACCGTGAATCAGACTGTTTTGCTTACCCAAAACATCGAGGATTCGTTTGAGGCCAAGAAGAAGGCGGGCGCCGTGTTTTGTCGATCTGACAGCTGCTTACTACACAGTCTGGCACCATGGTCTCACCTGCAAGTTGCTTATGCTTCTACCGGATAGGCACATGGTCCGGATGATCATGGAACTTGTCCGTAATAGAAGCTTCACGTTCACTACTGGTGATAGCAAGCAAAGCAGGTTAAGACGTTTGCGAAACGGCTTCCCACAAGGATCGGTCTTGGCCCCCCTCCTTTTTAACTTCTACACAAACGATCTGCCTTCTATGACTTCTTAGAAGTATGAATATGCTGATGACTTAGCACTGCTGTATGCTTCTCGAGATTGGAAGGCTGTGAAGGACACTCTAAGCCGAGACATGACTACATTTTCAGCTTATCTCCAGTATTGCTGGCTAAAGCTCAGCAATACGAAAACGGTGACGGCGGCCTTTCATCTTAACAACAGAGAGGCCAAACGTGAGCTTAATGTTCACAGCAATGGCAACCTATTGTCACCCTGTCCAATCCCAACTGTTAAGGCGACTTGCGGGGTCCGGATGGGGTTCAGGTGCCATGACATTGCATATCTCTGCTCTTTCCTTGGTCTACTCCACAGCTGAGTACTGCGCACCAGTTTGGTGTCGTAGTACGCATGCTCGCCTCATTGAAAGCATTCTCAATGATGCTTTGTGCATTGTCACTGGATGCTTGTGTCTCACACCAACGGAAGACTTGCCTGTCCTCTCAGGCATCCAGCCAGCTGAGCTCCGGCGATTAGGAGCGACACTCTCTTTGACGAATCGTGCTATCCATGATCCCGACCATGTACTGCCCGGACAGTTGGTTTGGCAGCAGGATGCACACCAGGGGAGACTTAGATCAAGACGCCCATTTGTACCTACTGCGTGAAAACTATTAGATAGTTTGTCTAAACTGGACATGCGCGTGAAGCAGTGGACGAAACATAAATGGAACGCGGACTACTTGGAGAATACTTCAAGGGTCCGTGCTTTCATGCCCAGGGTCAGCTCAAGGCCACTTGGAATGAGTCTGCCCAGAACATCTTGGGTAAGGCTCAATCGCCTGTGGACTGGTGTAGGACGTTTTCGCTCGTCCATGTACAAATGGGTCTCGCTCCATCACCGAATTGCGAATGTGGCGCCACTGAGCAAACTGCAGATCACGTTATATTTTTATGTTTCATACATCATGTACCAAGAGGAACACGAGGTCTGGAGGTTTTGGATGACGCAACTGGATGTAGGCTTAACACCACCACTGCCAGCATCTAATCTGGGCAGCACTGCAGCTCGGGATGGTACAAAAATAGACCCTCAGCCTTGGCCTTGATTTGTGCTGGCCCGGATTGAGTTTGGGTGTCTGACCAAACGACGACGACCAAAAAAATTCTTTCTAATATAAGGACCATTTTGTAACACTGCAAAAATAGAAACATTTTTTATTAAAAACAACAAATTGATGACATCATATTTACCTTATTACATCATAAATATAATGCCTAATTTAGTCAATTCACTTTATCTTTGTAGCACGTAACCCAGTTGTAACTTACCGAGCATACAAATTAATTATGTCAAGTTACAAACATTTTACTGTGCTGTTACTTTTGAAACAGCCTGTACATTGTCGTTCACTTCTTAATTTCCGGATCTTCACCCTTCACTTTATATCTTATCTTCACAGTGCTCCAAACCTACCAAAACTGTAAGAGGTTTAATCTCGCAATGAACAAGAAATCAAAATGCTTACTTGAAATCAATACATGATGACACAAATAACTTCAAATTTGTATAAAAACTTGTATTCATTAAACTCAAGGCAAATCTGCACTACTTGTGGCGGCGGAATTTCCTTTCAGATGCTGATAAATAGTAGATAATCTTGAAGAGCCGTGTAGCTCAAGTTACTCGAAGTTGCTTTGATCAAGGAAAAAGTTATATTCTGATTTCCAAGAGGCAACAGCCAAAGGTAGCTGCTTAGCTTGACTGGGGTTAAGCTATATCCTTAATATTTGATTACAGTCTTTTCGTCTGTACGGCTTTCCCATACGACACGTAATGATAGAAAAGGCTGATAACCAAGAATATTCTGGTCATTTTTATCATAAACAATATGCTATAGTTAGGTTATAGTAGCTGTGCATACAAGCCCATCAGTTAATTATTGTACTTCTACAGTATTTGCAACAGCTGTTAAAAAAATTTTGTTCGAATTTTGTATGTTGATTGATTAATGAAAATGTTGTTCAGCTGCATTAAATTCAAAATTTTTCATTTTTATCGCTTCTTGCACTGGGCTACCTTGCAAGAAGAAGGCAGCTGCCACATTTGCCACTACTTTAATCCAACTCTGTGTTTATTCATGGTCTGGAATTGTGAATGACTGTCATGCATTGCATTCTACCTAGTTTATCCCTTTAGCGCGGTAAAATTGCCACCCAATCTGGTCTTTTTACAAATGTTACACCCTATTGTTTATACCTGGTGCAGCGGCGGCCCCTTTTTGACAAAGCAGTGCTGGCATTGAAGAATGCTGCTTTGTCGCTCAAGGGTGCTGTTATCTCCCAGTCAATTATCAAACGACTCGTGCATTTAAACCTTCCGGATCCAGTGGCATTTTTCATCGGTTACTCCTTTTTTCATTGCTACAGGATTGTGATAAGAACTTGAACATCGTTCCAGATGTTGGTTAAGGTGGCACTTAGGCGTGCAGTGTTATCATACTGTTCTTGCTTTAGCTCAGTGCTCTTTAACCTTTTTGGCGTCGGGAAATTCCTGCTATACTTTTGCAAATGCCATGAAACGGACCATCACTAAAAACTCATTAGAATTGCATTGGCTCTGGTTTCTTGCATGAAGACGTTTGTTCAGGGTTTTCAAATTAGAGCAAGCAAGAGAAATTATAGGTACTCAAGCAAATTTCTCGCACAGGCACATCAAAGATTTTTGAAAACAGCCTATGCCTATTTGTCGTTTCCACCTGTTCTCTACTTGAAGTCTTTTTTATGCAATTCAATAGAATGCCAAAACTTCAAATGTCTAAATATGGTGATGCCTCACCAGCATTCTCAATTTCCCTTAATCCACACCAGCATCTCACATGCCAGCTATTCATGATCTTTCACACAAAACTAAATCTGTACTAGCCTATTGTAGGCTAGTCCATCCAACAGTGTTTCCGGCATAAAATTCAAATATGCCCCTATGGGCAATTTCAGATCATGCCATCGATCTGAAATTGATCTAAAATTGCCCATAGGGGCATATTTGAATTTTATGCCGGAAACACTGTTGGATGGACTAGCCTACAATAGGCTAGTACAGATTTAGTTTTGTGTGAAAGATCATGAATAGCTGGCATGTGAGATGCTGGTGTGGATTAAGGGAAATTGAGAATGCTGGTGAGGCATCACCATATTTAGACATTTGAAGTCTTTTTTGTTTTGGAAATCAACTTTACAAAACCAACTGTGCCCATTTTTGTCCGGAAAAACGACTTATTTTCTAATGTTTCGTTAATCACGCTTTTTCTCAACTTGAAGACCTTTAGCTGCTGATTAACTTTATGAAAAAAGGTGTTTGAGCCATAAGCTTTTCGTGACGCTCTCATCACTGACGGTATCGCTTCAAAAGGGAAAGAGCCAGAGCGAGTAAGTTCTTTTATCTCAATAATTCAGACGGCAGACAATCAGGGCTACCCAGTGATATCGCTTGCATGATAATGTGCGCCACGGTAAAAGATTTTGCAATAGCAAAATGCTAAAAGAAGCGCAGCTGGAGGCCATATTAGAACGCCGTAATTATCCAAACAGTTTGAGAAAAACAAAGTCATTCTGTACGCATAACACTGGGCGCCAAGTCTTAATATAAAATGCCGCCAATAGATAAGGCGGAAAGAGCTGCGTGCTATAGCGAGGATTGAAATCCACTTATTGTCATAGTTTAACGCACGCTGCTCACTTTCTAAATGTTGCTGACCAAATGGCAGAGTCACAGTCCGGTTTAGTATCATTTGGTTTGCACAGTCTGTCTGGTTGAAATCGGCATGGGCGAATCAACTACTATCTGAACCATTTAGGAACATGCTGCCAAATGCGATCCTGTAGTCGTTGAAATGTTTGCCCCATGTACCGACTGTCACAGTGATACTTGTATTCATATATGACAGAGCTTTTGTGAGAGGTCGGTAGAATATCCTTGCGAGCTACTGGCAGCATGCGCTTAGACGTAAAAACCAAGCACATGCTGACGAAATCGTAGCAGCTTTCCACGACTGTTTTGAATTTTTTTAAAGTTTGTGGAGGGCTTGCCTATCGAAGGGACCTTTTTCAAGGCCAGATCGCTTATGGCTCGACAACCGAGTTTTTCTTGGCGGTCTGAATGCTAACGACGTTTTTGGGGTAGCTATTGTCCGTTTATTTCTTCATTAAGTCTATGTTTGATGCGAATGATTAGGGGTCGTTGCACTAATGTAAATATTAAACTTATTTTTTTTACGTTTATGAGGACTAAAAGGCTCCCAACGTACATACTGGTCAGTGAAGGTGGGTTTTGCGCTATGCACTAGTGTTAAAGCCAATATCGGTTTTTTCGACATTGATATCAAGGAACGAGGTAGACTTTTGTCTGTCTTTTTCTCAAAAGTGATTTTGATGGATGGATGAATGGAGTTTGTTAAGTGTGGTCAGAAAATAATCTGTTTCAGCTTGTTGTTGTTTACCCGACCCCTTCCGAGGGATGGGGGCATGGCGGAAGACCATGGAGCCTCAGTAGCCGGGCAACTCCCCAGGGTCTGGACCAGAGGTCGTAGAGAGACAGAGAGTCACCAAAAAGTGAGCGGCGCAAAGAGTCCGTAGCTGGGCAGTGCAGAATGAGATGAGAGATGTCCTGGGACGAGTGTCCACAGGCGCTGCATGAAGATTCTCAATTCTTCCAATCCTAGACAAATAAGAACCTAAAAGAAGGCTGTGTTCGTTGCAACGTAGACGAGAGAGGACACAGCGAGCATGACGAGGGAGCACAAGTTCCTCGGTGGAAATCAAGGGAACCTGTGTGTCAAAATACTTTGATGAGACAGTACGCCTCCAGTCCGAGATAAGACGAGAGTAAATACGAGAGGTAAGAGGAGAGAGACTACAAGGGATTGCGGAGGGCGCAAGTAGCGTATCCCGTCTGGCCAGCTCATCAGCCGTGTCGTTCTCCAGGAGAAACGAGTTTCTGGGGACCCATTGTAGTCTAGTAGAACGGGAGGAGAGAGAAGACAGTTACTGCCAGATCTGCCACAGAGTTTGAGATAAGAGGAAAGATGGAGGAGAGGACAGAACGAGAGTCAGACAGTAGGAGAAGAGAAGAGAAATGGCAGACTTTATGGTGCTGCCGAGACCAGTAAAGAGCGTGCAGAATGGCGCAGGCTTCAGCGGAAAAACTTGAGCATACTGGGCCTGCCGAAAAGGAAAGAGTGGCCTCAGTGCCACAGAGAGAGCAGTTGGCAAGTATGGCGGAGCCGCCCTTGCCAAAAGGAAAAGGAACAGAGTCGTCTGTCCAAAGCACCAGATCATGAGGGGGGAGAGAGTCAAGGTGGGCGAGAGCCGCACCTTGGCGAGAAAGAGTGGGATCAGAGCGAGAGCATGGAGTGGAAAGGGTGGACTCCACCATAAAGGAAGGCAGATTCCAAGGAGGACAGGGAGGACAAGCTAGAAGAGCCTCCCTAGAACAAGTAGAAGGAAGCATGAGCGGGTGAGTGGATGCAAAAGCTCTCCAGGACGATCTGCAGAGTCTTGGTTTCACTCCAAGTCTGGCCAAACCTGAGATGGGAAAGGAAGTTGTGAGACGAAGATCCCGCTCACAACATAAAAGAGTGAAATGAGTCAGGTTGACTCGTAGGGGAGATAAAGAAGTCTCGGAGAGAAGAAGAGGGATAGGGGAGGACGAGAGGCAGCCAGTGATGGCGCAACTGGCCGATCGGTAGAGGCGTTCCAATTTGGTGAAATTCGTAGCGTTTAGGAAGGGAAACCATCCGGGTGAAGCATAAGTGAGAAGGGACCAAAGAAAAAATTTATACAGAAGAGAGAGGGACTCCCCAGAGGGGCTCCATGAGGAAGCAGAGATACAGCGTAAGGCCCCGAGACAAGGCAAGAACTTGGCCTTCAGCGAAGACACATGTTTAGAAAAGGAAAGAGTGCGGTCAAAGGTGATTCCAAGAAAAGTTGGAGTGGGATTGAAACGGAGGCGGGAGCCGAGTAGGAGGAGGTTGGGCTGGAGATTAGCTTGGTGGGGGTTCACTGAGGAAAAGGAAGCCTCGCATTTTCTCGGATTGAGAGGAAGACACCAGTACTCAGACCAGCGCTCCAATCGAAACAGAGCTCCTTGTGTGGCCTTTACCGCAGTGGAGACAGGGCTCATCGAGAAGCGGAGCTTTAAGCCTGGCGATCTTCATCACTTCTATGAGCGGCAGCCAAAGCCTTGCGTCTTTCACTAACCGCACTTTCCACCTTAGCAGACCACCAGGCTTTAAGGAGGGTGTTTGATGCGGCCGAAAGGAATAGAAGATTTTGCCGCATTCAGTGCAAGAGAGGTAAAGAGAGCAGCACCAGAGGAAAGAGGAAGAGATGAGTATTCCTCTGCTGAGGGACAGTGAGAGTCAATGTAGGAGGCAAACCCATCCCAGCGAGCTTTCTGAAAATTGAAGGAAGGGGGGGCGCTTGTTGGGGCGAAAGACCAGAGAGAAAGGGATAGATAGAAGAATTGATAGGTGGTCAGAACCAAGGTCCTGTAGCACCTCTCAAGAGCAAGAAAGGGCAAGAGAAGATGGGGCAAAGGAGATGTCAGGGGAAGAGCGACTGCCAGAGGAGCAATGTAGAAGGGTCGGTGTGTCAGGGTCATTGAGGGTGAGGAGGTCATAGGAAATGACCCAGTCGAATACTTCCTCCTCGCGGGGTTCAGAAGTACCTCTTGAGTCCCAGAGGGGGTGATGGCAATTGAAGTCGCCCAGAATGAAGAGATTTCTGGAGGAGGGAAAAATGGAAGGAGAAAAGAAATCGATTCTTCCATCTGTTGGGGACAAGCGAATGGGGGGCGTACACATTAAGAAATGACACCGAGGAGGAGTTGTTAAGGGAGATATTGATCCCTACATAATCAGAGTAGGGATCGAGCGAAGGAAGAGAGGAGGTAGAAAGTTTAGAAAAGCATAAGCCCTGCCTGACGAAAATGACAACGCTGCCGTTAGCGTGAGTGGTATCAGCAGGGAGAATGCCAGACTGGGAGTGAGTACGATCAGAACGTAAAGCAGATAATGCAGGAATCCGGAAAGAGGAAGAGGAGTTAAGATTGGATTCCTGGATGCAGATAAGGTCGACAGGATGGGACGAAAGAAAGTGAAGTAGTTCAGTGCTCCTGGCTCGAAGACCTCCAGCATTCCATTGAAGAACCCTGAGAGATTTAGACTCTCGGGAAGGCCAACAGCCATTTCGACTAAACCCAAACGGGGCCGGGGACCGCACCACCACGTTGAGGCGCCTGTTGATTGGTGTAAATGGAAGATGGCAAAAGTTTGGAATGAAACTTCGTGATGGAAGATGGCAAAAGTGTCGTTGACTTATCTGAAGTAGTCAGGAGGTTTTCGTATTTCAGAAAATAACTTTTCTTCTTAATGTCCCACAAAAACATTAGCCAAAGCTGGAACAAGTGGTGATCCCAGAGCTGCTCCGTCTGCTTACGTGTACATAGTGTTATTGAAGCTGAACTTAATTGAAGATGTAGCTTTCTTCATCATTTAAACAAACACGTCTTTTCGAATGAGTGGTTGTATATCGGACTTATCATAAAAGGCTTCTAAATTAATTTTGAGGGTATCATCAAAGGGAACGTTGGTGATCTCAACCTGACAGACTGTGCAAACGAGGTGACGATAACCCAGGTTGTGGATCTGTAATTTTTTGGAAAATAGACAATCTGCATTAACCCATTTTAGCCTGAATTAAATTCCAATTGAAATTCCTTATAATTTTGCAATTATTTACTTACGGGGTGTGTCTTAAAAGTTCTAGGACTGAGATTACAATAATTTTATTTTGAATCTAGTCAAAGAATTACGCGTTGTCCTCTTCAAAGTAATCACCCTTGAATCTAATGCACTTTTCTATTCTTCTTTGCCCTACATCTGAAAGGATTCTTGGAGAATCTCCCGAAGCTCTTTCAAAACGGTTTTTTGATGGCATTCATGTTTGGAAAATGCGTTCCTTTATATGATACTTTTAACTTTGGGAAAAAGGAAGTAATCTTATAGAACAAGAGCTGGCGAGTAGGGAGGTTGCTTCTACACTATAATGCTTTCTCCGCCAAAAACTTCCGAATGATTAAGGTGGTTGCTAAATTTGCTAAAGGCCAATTGTTGAATTGCCTCGTGAAAAAAGCAAAAGTTATAAAACAATGATAACTAAATAATTGTAAACCTTGTGCCTAATTGGTGCAGCAGCATACGAGCGAAAAGGGCATTAACAATTTATTAAAATGAATATGCAAGGAAACTATAATGAGTATACCACCCAACCAATTTGGACTAGACCATGCCCTTTTTGCTCGTATGCTGCTTTACCAATTAGGCACAAGGTTTACAATCCATCTTATCCTACTATTTTTTAAAACCTATAACTAAATAAGCTATCTTCTTTTATATCTGAAAATAAAAGCTGAAATTGCAGCCATGTACTAAATCTTAATAAGTTACTAAATCTCCTGCCACTTTAAGGTGGTCTCTATCTCAATTATAGTTGACACAGGAAGCAAAGTCCTAAAACTTTTAGGACACACCTCGTATTTTTAATACGAAAAAAGATCTTTAAAGAAAAACTCAAAAGTTATTTTATTTTTTTGTTTTTCCTTTACGTCCTTTTAAAAGGACACTGTGCTCTTAATACCTTTTAATTACAGATTTTGCTTGGCATACTCCTGTGTCGTTTTTGGCATAAGAATATGTTAGAAGATCTGTTCTACGTATAATAAAGCAAATGTACAAACCTTGCTCTGCAATATTTGTACAATTTTTTTCTGCAACGTTGTTAGTGCATCAACCCCTAATGATTCACACCTAACGTACTGTAGACTCCATGAAGAAATAAAACGGATCAAGAAAGTATTACTGGACAATGGCCATCCCAAAAACGTCGTCAGCACTCAGACCGCCAAGAAAATGTCTTGCAATTCTGCAATATTTGTAGAAAGAGAGAAAAATATTCGTCTGTAGAAAGACAGTGCGAATCGATGTAGCAAGCAAAGTCATACAAACGACCTTTCTGGAAATTGAAAAAAGAAAACGTTTTTCTCGCGGAAAAGAATAAAAAGAGGGATGGTAAGGAGAACTGGGAGGTGGCTAGACCCCAAGTCCTGAAGTGCCTTCCAGTAACAAGAAAGGACTAGGAGGAGGGAGATATCAGGAGTGGAGCGGCTGCGAGAGAAATGGTGAAGAAGAATAGAGGTGTCAGGATCATTGAGAGAAAGGAGGTCGGAGGAGATGAATCAACTGAATACTTTTCCCTACGAGGATTTGAAATACCTCTGGAGTCCCAGAGAGAGTGATGATAATTAAAGTTTCCCAGAGTGAATAGATTTCTGGAGCAAAAACGTACAGACGGTGAAAAGCATTCAATTTTTCTATCCGTTGAGGAAGAGCAAATGAGTGGAGCATAGATGTTTAAGAGAGAGGGAAGGAGTTTTTTAGCCCAATGTTGATCCCCACATAGTCAGAGTAGGGTTCAAGCGAAGAGAGAAAGTAGGTTGAAAATTCAGAGAAGGATAGGCTCTATCTGACAAAAATAACTACACTGCAGCTAGTGTGCGAGTTATCAGCCAAAAGAGAGCCAGACCGGGAGTGAGCGCGATCGATCGCAGAGCAGACTATCCAGAAATTTGAAAAGATGAGAAAGAGTTGAGGTTGGATTTCTGGATACAGATAATATTAACAAGGAGGAGCGAAAGAAAGTAAAGAAGTGCTACCCTTTTGACACGAAGTCTTCCTGAGTTCCATTGGCGAATCCTGAGCAAGTCAGGAAAGAAAGCAGGGGAATGGAAGAAAAGCCGGAAGTGGAGAAGAGTTGGAAAGAGACTGAAGGAGGAGTTAGTTACAGGACAGAAAAAGGTTACGAGGTATGTACAAGAGGATGAGGTGAAAAAGATGCATTGGCAGAAGGGTGGTTGGGTGGGTTGTTTGGCACAGAAGAGGTATACGTGCTGTAGAGTCGCCCCAAGGAAGATCAAATAGAGTTGTTGGATTGGGGACCCCCAGAAGGAGCTGAAATGCAACACAAGAACAGCTCCAAGAGTGAAAGCTCAAAAGGATGTTAAACGTCGAGGAAGAGAGGAAGGTGCACCTTAAATATACGTATTGAAGCAGGTGCAGCACTGCACTGATCGGCCTCTTAAAATCATATTGCTGACGCACTCAGAACAGGGAAAGATAGGACAAGAATTTGGATGAACGTTGCCGCTGATCAAAAGTTAAAAAAGGAATTAGACGAGAAAGAAAGAAGCAGTAGGGCAAAAGAAGAAAAGATAGACGACCATTTTTGGAGAGAGTGCGTGCTGCTTGTCTGCAGTCGTTCAGAGGGCAGCATTACAAAAAATGTTTGACTCAAGGAAAACTCGGCGTATTTCGCATCCTCGGAGAGGCCAATAGTCATTTCAACTTGACCCGACGGGGTTGGGGATTGCACCACCACATTGAGGCGACTGTTGATTTGTGGAAGATTATTTTAATACCTGCATAGGAAGTTGAAACCAATAAACAAGTAGCTAACTCCATGGGCAAATAGAATGATTTTCTACTTTGGAAGTTGGCGCAGTAAGCTACCAAACGGTTAATGGAAATTTAACGTACTATCAAGCTACCAAACGTTAACTTACCGTCAAGCTGCAATGGCCAATAATTTGGGCAGGCAGTTTGGATTGCTTTAGCCATCCACTGTCTCATAGAGTCTCTTACCTCTCGTATCCACTTTTCACGTTTCTCCGACTGGATGCGTACTGTCTCATCTAAATTATTCGACACACGGTGCTTTTCAGTAATCACTAAAAAGCTTGCGTTTCCTTGTCGAGCTCGCGTGTGCTCTCTCGTCTCCGCTGCAGCGGGCAGCTTCTGTTAAATTCTTATCTCTCTAAAATTGTAGAATTGGGTGTCCTTCATGCAGCGCCTGCGGTCATCGGAGTCAGGATACCTCTCACCTCATTCTACACTTATCTGCTACGCACGGTGTGCGCCGCTCGCCTTTTGGCGATTCCCTTTTTATCTAAGACATCTGGTCCAGCCCTCGGGAGTTGCCCGATTTTTAGGGCTCCACGATCTCTCGCCATGCCCCCATCTCTCGGAAGGGATCTTGAAACAACAACTACAGTATCAAAATAACCCATAATTAACCCTTATTTGGCTATTATGAGTATCATATATTATCATGCTTATTACTGAATTATCCCGCCGGCCAGTTGAAAAGATGCCTGCTAATGGCAGATACCGCATAGTGGGATGTCTCACAAGTGGCACATTTCAATTACTTAGGCCTATAATAAAAAATTTCGCAGAGCTTGTTGAATCAAATTGTGATCTTGGCACTGACATTTTGTATATTTTAGCTTCTGCTTGGGAAGATGACTTTGGAATTTTTCAATCAAATGAAGACCCTTTTGCATCGTTGTCGAATCGAGAGTCTCCTATGTCGTTTTTTCAAACTTCTGCACCTTTAGCCGCTGGAATGACGCTTCAGACGCCACAATCCAATTTCAAGGATTTTCAAACGACTCCTTCTGTCGACACCGACTTCCCACAGACAATCATTGCAGGTAATTTGCCACCTCAGATGAGAAATTGTTTCACATTTACTGAACAACAATTCGCAACTTGTGCTTCATCTTGGGCTAATTACCGATGACTTTTGGTGGCATCTGATTTTAAAATATTGCATTGAAGTTCTTATTGAAAATCTATTTCTACAAGCAATTGCAAAATAGAAATAAAACATCATAGAGGTTACGGTGATAGGCGCGCATGATTAGGGGATCGCTGAGTAGGCATAATTCCGTAGAAGCATCGTGATTAGGAATTAAGCCCTCACTCTGCTTAAGGTGGACTTGGCCGCATTTAGAAGTATGAATCGCCAGTATCATAATGCGCGATCTCGCCGCTTTAGACATTTTTCTGGAATTCAAAATACTTCATAATCCTAGCTTCAAGGGACTAAAAGTTGCTATGATTTCCTAAAACTCTGTCATCTCCAGCTTTGTATAAGAATTAAATTTAGGTCAGTCGGAACCGTTGATTTGACTGATCTTTCTTTTTAAGAATAAAAGACTCGATGCGAAATTTCTTCTATGGCATTAGCTATACAGACGGATGTCACTTTCTAGCAGCTAGGTCAAGTGACAAATGTTCTTAAGATAGAAGCTTTCATTGAAAAAGAACATAAAATGGGACTGTCATTAATATATTTTAACGGTAAAGAAGGTCAACCGGTTGACATTGTGAATACACGTATCTAAACGTATAAAAAGGATTTTTTTGGGATCAAGTTGTTCCCTAAACTACTTAAGAAGAGCACAATTGTTAGGGGCTTTGTGGATTTTATTGCTTGCCGGTGTGCAGTTGTTATAGATAAGGAAAATTTTTGTTTACGCTAACGCAACCTATGCCAAACATTGCGCTGGTTCACACACGGTCAGAGCCTCACCGCTAGAAAGTCTAAAACAACTTACAAATTTTCTTCATGTTTTTCTCAGTATAATAGTCTCATGTGGATGCAACATAAATATGTATTATCTACACACAAATAGCTGTTATGTCAATTGAACAAAAAAAAAAGAATACGACAGTAAGTTTGTCTAGTGTCACGTATAGTGGCAAAATAAGAATGAAAAAGTTTCGGCTAGCGGCGATGAAAACGAAGGAGTCGGTGATTGGATCACAATCACTTCTA
The DNA here is from genome assembly GCA_963675345.1 of Trididemnum clinides. Lineage (NCBI taxonomy): Eukaryota > Metazoa > Chordata > Ascidiacea > Aplousobranchia > Didemnidae > Trididemnum > Trididemnum clinides. The sequence goes on from OY776289.1 coordinate 1,910,159, forward strand.
CCGAAGATCTTTTCAAGCTCGGCGTTGATTTGGACTTCGAAAAATTAGATTACAAACCGCCACTGTTTAATTGTGAGTTTCATCTTGATACTAATGAATAATTTTATCTAGCTTACTGTCTGTCGTAAAATATGCTAATTTAACCCTCTAACGTCAACATTTTTTTGTTTGCGTTGAAAAAATTTCGAGTTGGATTTTCGTTTTAGTTGTGTATTAGCAGCGTACTGTATCAAACTTTTTGGAAAAATTGTGATTTTACACCTTTTTTAAACGTTACAAATTTGTTGACTTGGTCGATAGAGGGATAAAAATCAAAATGCCCAATCTAAACGGCATTGTTTGTGTTGAATGCACCAAACAATGCGTAAACAATGAAAACTGTCTAAAGTGCTTGTTTTGCTTACGCTATCTTCGCAAGGACTGTTGTGTTACTGAAAAAAAGTTACCGCAAAATACTGCTTTTGACAAATTGAAGCCGTTTGTATGCCTTGCAACACCAAATTCAATAACAACTTGGCAGACATCGGTGTACACGACTTAATTGAATCAAGTACCAATAGTGAGCTAGACAATGTGGTTTCCAATCCAACATGCGAAGATTTATTTGACAATTGCGCTTATCACGATCAAAAACCACTAAACAATTTGGCGATTTCGAAAAAAAAACCTTTATGTCTTGCACTTTAACATTCCAAGCCTGCAAAAAATTTTGATCCTTATCTCATTATTTGTCAGTACTTAAGCGATCACCGCATGTGATAGCTATTTTGGAAACTAAAAACGCGCTGTATCTTAAAATCAATTTATACAGCTACTCGTTTCTTCATTGCGACAGCGAAACCAAAGCGGGAGGTGTAGCATTTTACATCGAGGAATCACTTTCGTTTAGCCGAAAGAATAATGAAAAAATCGAACTTCCATTTGTTGAAGACATGTGAATTGAAATAAAAGCAAATCGTGGGCCAGTTGTTGTCGGAGTAGTTTATAGACACCCAACAAACATCACTTGCGACTGCGAGAAATTTTCGGAAAATCTTTTCAAAAATTTTTACAAACTCAAAATCAAAAAATTCCCCTTTTATGTTCTTTAGATTTTAACATTGATCAAATCAAAGTGCAACTTTGGATGAGCAACTTTGTCACAAAACATGTTCATAATATGATACTCGTAAGTTCGCCGTGTAAATGCGCCATTGATATGCCTTCGCACATCAACGATCACTCTAAAACACTGGTTCTCAAAGTGGGGGCCAGCGCCCCCTTGGTGGCGGTGGCTACAAATTGGGCGGTTGGCAGGCGCTGAAAATAAATTGGAGCAGTTCTAGAAACAAAATGACATTTTTAAAAAGATGACTTCAGTTACTTTCTTTCAAATAGCTATCGAGATAATTGTTAGTAACATCGCTTTGCAGGATCTGGCATGTTCGTCAGCATCGTAACGCATAACTTAACACCTTGAAATGTCTAAATTTAATATATTTAATGTAATTACATCATTAACGTGATTGCACAACTACTAGAGGTGCAACTATGCGCTAATTTTACGTTTTTTCAACATTGAATAAATTAAATTTGGCAACATCGAATAGATTCCAATTCACCGATTGTTACGTCAGTATTTGTCTTTTCTAACAATTCAGCCAAGATTTCAAACCTTGCACCTAATTGGTAACGCAGCATACAAGCGAAGAGGGCATTAACAATTTGTTAAACTAAGGATGAATATATAAGGAAACAATAATGAGTATACCACCCAACCAATTTTGACGAGACCATTCCTGGATGCGTTTCGTCCTTTTGGACTCATCAGCAGGGCCCTTTCCAACACAAGCAAAAGTAGCCCACTCATTAACGTTGTCCTTAAACAAGAAATGCACACGCTGAAGTACTAAGATTTCAAGCAACGACGTCTTGCGTTGCTTAACATAGCGGATTGACGAATTTGTGTTTTGGCTTATATCCACTGAGTGATCAGTTTACGCAGCTTAACGGACGACTGATCAGAAGGAGCAGATTAAACGATGTATATAAACCCTAGCGCCTATGTCTGTTTTGGCTTGTATCCACTGGGAGATCAGTTTCCGCTTGCGTAAACTGATCACCCAGTAGATATAGGCCAAAACACAAATTCGTCAATCCGCCTTGTTAAGCAACGCAAGACGTCGTTGCTTGAAATCTTAGTACTTCAGCGTGTGCATTTCTTGTTTAAGGACAACGTTAATGAGTGGGCTACTTTTGCTTGTGTTGGAAAGGGCCCTGCTGATGAGTCCAAAAGGACGAAACGCATCCAGGAATGGTCTCGTCAAAATTGGTTGGGTGGTATACTCATTATTGTTTCCTTATATATTCATCCTTAGTTTAACAAATTGTTAATGCCCTCTTCGCTTGTATGCTGCGTTACCAATTAGGTGCAAGATTTGGAATTTTCTATCTTCGCCTATGATTTTCAGAATTAAGCCTAGAATTAAAGTGTCTTGTAAAAAGCTGTAAGTCACTTTAAGTTGGTGCTCTACAGTATAGCTTAAATAGTTCAACTGAGCATTTAATTTTTAGTATTTATAATCATACAAGTCAGAAGCTAAAATGAGATAGCGTGGTTTGTTGATAAATTTACTCAACTTTCTTTATCTAGGGCTTGGTTATTTTCAAGTTTAAATAATTGCTCTTGTAAAATCTTTAATTTAAAAATAGTAAACATTTTAGATTCAAAAAGTAAATTAAAGCTAAATATTACAGCAACAATGAGTTATGCGAAACGAAATTATAGGCAATACAGCGTCAGCTACCTCCATTATGGATTGATCCCAGCCCCTCAATCTGAGTTGCAGCCGATATATTTGCAATGCAATAAAGTATTTTCTAATGAAGCAATGAAGCCATCCAGACTTTGAGCATTTAAAAAATTCACCCTGATAAAGCTGACCAAAGTGCAACATTTTTTTAGTGCCTTTGGGATAATTTCAAAAAACGAAAAACTATTGGTTCGATGTTTACAAGCTCTTCCCAGCAAAGTGTTGATGGATTGCTAGCATCTTACAATCTATCTTTGATGATTGTAAAAAGAGGTAAGCCTCATACGATTGGTGAAGAATTGATCTTGCCTGCAGTAAAAGAAGTTTTGAACACTGTTTTACATCACAAGGCTTGTTCCTCAGTAATCAAGTCAATTCCTTTGAGTAATGATACCGCACAAAAACGCATTGATGAGATGTCAGCAGATGTAGAGCATAAGTTATGCAACACATTGAGGAATATAGAATTTAGCCTCCAACTGGACGAGTCAACTTTGCCTGGTGATGAGTCGCTACTACTTGGCTATGTTCGTTTTGTGCACAATGAAGTTTCATGTGAAGAGCTGGCAATAGCTTTATCTCTAAATATTGATACGCGAGAAAAAACAGTATTTCAGGAAGTCAAAACTTATTTTCAAATCAATGCAATTCCGTTGACCAATGTCATCGCCTGTGCAACTGACGGTGCACCATCTATGATGGACCATTACCGTGGATTCATCGCTTTCTTGAAATCCGAAAATCCTAATGTGATAATATGTGATTGCGTAATTCATCGGCAGCATTTGGTGGCCAAAAATATTAGTGGTCGTCTTAACCAGTCCTTGAAGACTGTTATCAAGGCAGTTAATAAAATTAAAGCCCACGCACTAAACACTGGCTTGTTCAAGCGATTGTGCAATGAAAATGATAAAGCCTTTTAGCGCTTATTCATACCGAAGTACCGTGGCTTTCAAAAGGAAACTGCCTTACACGTTTCAACTTCTTTTTAATACTGTCTTGGAAGTTTTGCAGAGTTGCGATCCTGGTCTCGCTCAAGAAGTCATACTCATCAGAAATGATTCTGCATACCTATCGGATATATTCGCCAAATTTGATGAACTGAACTTATCCCTTGAAAGAAACGAAATAAACCTTATCAAGGTACAGTAAAGTCTGCACTGTTTGGATTCAATAACAATGTAACGGCAGGGTAACGAGTGGGGCTGGACACTCGCTGACGTTACAAGGTGGCTCACGTTGGATTACTCGCTTGCTGATTCTGCTTCTCTACAATTGACGACTTCCAACACGATGATGTTTATTAACGAAATATTTTAATTATTTGATATGGAGAGAGATGAAAGTTGTTGATGAAGAATATCAATGTACAGCAAAGCGGTTTCCTATAAATTTATAATTTTAACTAGAAACGAATCTAATTTTGATAATATGCGTCAAACTCACCAAACTATGAAACACTAAGCCCAAATAACACGAGCCGCGGGACTTTAGGCGCAGGCAGACAGTTCAATTGCCAATTACGTCGGGTTCGGAAATACTCGGCACAACGGAGCCTACAAACAGGGATAATATCACGGGATAGAAGCCTGCACTCTGCAAGCACAAAAGGACACACATTTAAAATACACCAGCTACAACAAATTAAACACTTTTACGTACCTGCGCTAACTTTTATTAACTTTACTATAAACAATTTAAACACCAAGTTAATTCATTATAGTCTCTAAATAATAACAATAAATAACACTAAGACTAATTAACACCATATCATTTTCAATTCTTATTTCAATTGCTAACATCCATCTTTAACTATTTGCACACACAACTGCAAAACGCTCTACAAGTCTGCCTGCTAAAGCCCACGGTTATCTAGTAACGTAACAAAAAGGAAAAGTTTTGCACACGAGTTAATTATGCAAAAGTGCTACTAAGTAAAAAAGGAAAACAAAACTGGAGTTTGAATCGCATTTACAACAAAAGCGAACGGAAATTTTTACAACAAGCTCACACTATATCAGCAAAATCTAGCTAGACGAGATTTTTTTCAGTTAGCAAGCTTGTAGCAACTTGATTCACGCAGTGGTAGTGCTATAAACAATGCTGACATAGACACAAACAGCAAACATCTTCAGGAATTAAAGGCAGACATGGAAGTGCGATTCCAGGATGTATTTCAATTGGAAGACGCTGACTGGATAATTGACCCATTTTGTAATATTATGTCTGGAAATGAAATTTTGAAGGAGGAACTCATAACATTGAAAAGTGATATGGAACCAAAACCAAAGTTCAAGATTTCGGATCAATCGATTTGGCTGCAAAACGAAATTAAGGAAAGATACTCTCATGTGTGGGATCGGGTCAAACATTTTTTGATTGGCTTTTCCAGCTCTTACTTGGTAGAGCGTGCGTTTAGTGTGGTGATAACGCTTCTGGACAGCAAGAGCAATCGTCTTGAAATAGTCAACCTTGGAGACTCGAGATCATTCCTTACTAAGTTGAAACTTGATATTGACGAATTGATAACAAAACACTTGCATTATCCATCTCATTAACAGCTACTGAGTTTGATATTACGTTGTTCAGATGAATGTCGAATAAATGTGTTTTTACTTTTTGTCGAAGGGGGCGTTCGAAAGTCTGTAGATTGCTCAAGGAGGCACTAATTGAAAAAAGTTTGAGAAACACTGCTCTAAAACATTGATCACATTTATGTAAACGATTCTAAGCGTTCTTATATTAGCGGTGTAGCCCTTTCGGATCTAAGTGACCACTTTGGCACCTTTGTCATAATGATCGCAAAAGCAACCAAATCAGATAAAACCTAGCGATGTCATATCTGAGGCGGTGGCGGCTCGCGGTTGGATTTGCTGGTGAGGCTGCAAGTTATTTTCTAATTTTTTTGCACTCTTTGTAGATAGTTTATTTGCCGTTGCTTAGCTATAAATGTGCAAATTTTCCGAAACTCTGCGCTGTATTAGTTGTATTCAGCCAGGCGTTGCTTTGGTTGATGATAACAAATTGAGGTAGGTTAATTTAGTGTGCAGTGTAGTAATTGTAGTTTGTTAAAATATTTCGAGATCTACAAAGCAAATAAAACCAATAAAACGCCTCGCTCATATTACCAAGCTAAGGACTAGCCTGAAAAGTCAAGCATATGGACAAGTGCAAGTCCTGCGAATTTTTCCCTTTTGAGCTTATAATCGGTTAATTGAATGACTTGCAAAATTTCTTTCAGCATTTCTGGACATTAGCAGTGGTTTCGCCCAGTCGCCAAAATTTTAAACACCACCCGCCCGACTGCCCGCTTTATGACAGTCCCGGGCTAAGTTCACTCTGACGACATGGTTTGCTTTCACTAGCGCTGCAGTTCGCACTTTAACGCTGGTCAATGCGCTGTTATGGTTCGTGATACTTCATCGCTTTACCCTGATACTGCAACTATTCATTTTTTAGTCTCGCATCGCGCCTACCTGCTTGCTGGAACAACGTCAATTTCTAATTCTAGGCGCACAACGTTCCCTCCGGGAGCGCTGCGTTGGGTGGGACGAGTCCTTGCTGATGAGGCCAAAAGACCGAAACCTGGTTCCAGGCATGGTCCCGCCTATTTCGCTCTACTAACGTTGTTCGGATCGTGATTCTTCGTAAAAACTAATTTTTGTCCGGAGGTGTGTTGTGTCGAGTCTGGTTCTTGTGAGGTTCAAACCCGGGTCTTTCGAGCTACTCTTCCGCGTGCGCCGGAGCTTGCTGACATGTAATCACGTGCTGTTATGTATGCCTTAAAGCACCACATTTATTGTAAGAACCAAACTTAGGCTTTTATTCACTTAAAACTCAGCAACATAATAACAAATTACATTTGTAAAAAAACACAAATCCTGACATATTAGCTGTTAATGCAAAACTACAGTTACAATGCATGCAACACAGCACAACGAGTGCATAGCTACTAATGCGTTGGATCAGCGAACTGCTTAAAGTTAATTGCGCAGTTCAAGGCAATGATTTAGAGCAGGGCTTCTCAAACTTTTTTGTTCTGCGACCCCATTTTAGTAAAGAAATTTCCACGCGACCCCTGGATGGGTGACCTACACGTTAATCATATTTAAGTAATAAACGTCCCATTACAGGCACTGGCTTGCTTTGTTTTGAGAGAGGAGCGGAGCATTACGTACGCTTAATCTTATTATGAAGCAATAATATAAAATACGTAAACTCAATCTTCTTTCGAAAGGCGAAGCATTAAACAAAGAAAACTTTGCGAAAGCAAGAATTTTGCATATTTTGATCACAAAAAATCTGCTCCTACACATTTGTTGCTTCTGTCATATCCTTTGAGAGCTATCTCTGATTAGGGTTACCATACGTCCCGCTTTTTCAGGCCTTGTCCCGCTTTTTTCATCGAAAATCCCGCTTTTTGCTTCAGTCAAACAGAACGGATTTAACCAAATTTATGGGCTTTTCAATTTTTTTTTGAACAAAAGCGGGACGCTGAGATGCAGCTCTAGACTTGATTGTTAAGGCAGTGGTTCAGCAATTGAAAGATAGAGAAAAAAACGGGTGATCTCCAAAAAAAAAAGGTCAACACTTGCTTGGCTGCAGAATTTGTGCAGATTTTGGTTTGAAAATGACGCAAAACGTGCGGCCAAGCAACTGATGACCTTTTTTTTTTTCGGAGATTACCCCTTTTCTTTTTATCTTTCAAAAGCTGAATTTTTGCCACCATGATCAAGTGTAGAGCTGCATCTCAGCGTCCCGCTTTTGTTAAGGTAAAAATTGAAATGGCCATAAATTTGGTCTCGTGAAAAGTCGCCATCCATTGTCCCGATTTTTGCTTTTCCAGATATGGTAACCCTATCTCTGATGTTTCCCTTTACAATTGCACCACTGTTCACAAATCTCAAGTAACTTTTTCTAGGCGAAATTAAGCAAATGCGCACAATCCACGAAAGTGACTATACAGTAACAAAAAAGAATACATGATGGAAATAGTGAAGCAAACAAAAAATTAACGAAATAAAAAGTCCTTTCATAAAATTTATCAAGCGCATCCAATGAGTTGGATATTGCGCATGATGATTTATGAAAGTAATGAACTAAAACGTCAGAACTGCTTGCTCTTGAAATAATGTCTTTAAATGCACATTGAAAAAAGTCAAGAATTGACGCAAATGTAGCTAACATAATTAGTTTTAAATTCTCGTAAAAAGGCCAAAGCAAGGGAACATGACACTTCCTCAAAATAAGCTACTGGTGTGGTAAGCAACTTGCATAGCTTGTGCACTTTACATTGGCTTCCGCTTGGCTCTACTTAAACAAACCAATCTTACCAAGATTAGTAGTAGTCGAAAGCTATCTTGTCAGGCTTAAAAAATACGATTTTAAATTACAGACAAGGCATAAACATTTTTCTTTCCCTTAGAAGTGTTTGAACTACGGAAAATGAAGTTTAGCAGCGTTTTTTCCCGCAATTTCTGTATTTCTACGTGGCATTTTATTTTACACTATATTTTTTGTGAAGATATGTTGTTACAAATTATCCTGTTTTCTCCTGTTTTTTTGTCTTGATCATTTCTGCCTAGTTTCCTCTTTTCTGACTTTTAGAGTCAAATTTTATCAAATAAGAAAATTTTCTCAAGTAAGGAAATTTCCTTCCATGTTGAAGCCGTGTATCAACAAGGTAGATATCGGTCAGCATGTTACAACAAACAAGAAGTAACAATGAATAACTTGTTTCGATTTTTTGATTAATTTCACTTGAAAGCTCAGGCAAACATTGCAGTATACAACTGAAAGCGTAAAGATGGAGTTACTCCAAAAAATGCTACACAAAATTATTTTCCTACAGGTCTACTTTTAATTTTCTCGTGAGTGTTACAAAAACTTTTAATTCTGATGAATACAGCCAGTTTGTTTCGCAACCCCAAAACTAAATCGTGCGACCCCAAATGGGGTCGCGACCCATAGTTTGAGAAGCCCTGATTTAGAGCACACGTTGTTTAAAGCACAGAAGCACGCAGCGCGTAACAATTGATTGCAGGTCATGTCAAACTTATTCCTCCGGTAAACGAACACTTGACTAATAAGCATGAGGTAACAATTAAAAATTCCTTTTTTTCACCCCAACTACGCCTGAAAAAGTAACTACTGCTATTCGTTTTGAAAAGCAAAACAAAATCAGAAAAAATGATATCAGCATTAAATTCCTGAAATATAGTACTCTTAATTTTTTTTACCAAATATCAATAACTTATCTAATTGCTGCGTAGAACAAGGTGAGTTTCCAAATGCACTAAAAATAGCTGAAGTCATTCTGATTTACAAAAAAAGGACCCTAATCTGTGCACCAATTACAGGCCAATTTCTTTATTATCACCATTCATTGAAATTTTAGAAAAACTTATTTTTGTTCGCATTTGTTCTTATTTAGAAAAATATGACATGTTGAGCAAACAGCAGTTTGGCTTTAGGAAAGACATGTCTATTACGCAAACTATATGTAGCATATCTACAGTAAGATAACAATGAAACGTATAGACTGCGGTTTGTGTACCTGCTGTGTTTTTTCTAGAGTTAACAAAAACGTTTGATGCTGTTAACTACGCAATACTACTGTACAAAATGGAGCTTAATTTTAAAGTTCGTGGATTACCACTGCTACTATTCAAAAGCTACCTATCAAATAGATGTCAATATACAAAAATTAATAACCATAAACTTTTACTGTTAAAAGTATCCTGCGGAGTCTTTCAAGGATCCTTCCTAAGGCCGCTATTCTTCGTTCTCTACATTAATGATCTGCCCCAAGTTAGTCAGTTCGTCACTACGCTATTTGCGGATGATACACTTATTTATGTTGAGTGATATAAGCTTAAATAATATGGAGAATAGGGTAAACAACGAGCTAAACAAAATAGACCATTGATCGAAAAAACAAGCCGTCGCTAAACTATACTAACACAAACTACATGTTAATTAACAAACGACCCAACATTTCTTGCATCGCTGAGTTTCAATTGCAACTCAACAAAACTTTTCTAAAAAGAGAACATACCGTAAAATAGTTTGGAATATTTCAGGACGAAAATTTGAAGTGGTATGATTAAATCCAACACCTGTCTCTTCAGCTAGCACGTTATTTTCGCTTGTTTTATAAAATTCGTAACTTTTTCCCAAGACAGACATTACATATGCTGTATCACAGTTGGATATATTCCAAATTACAATACGGTATCTTAGTTGGGGCATTGCATCTAAAACTCACTTTCGTGAATCAATGGTTCGATTAAACAATATTGTTCGCATTATTATCTTTAATAGAAATTGTAGTCGAATGTCTAATTTATAGAAAAGTTTATATCTCCTGAAACTAACTGATATAAATAAACTTGAGCTTGCCAAATTTATGTTTGAGTTTTATAATGATCGCTCACCAAAAATTTTGTATGACTCGCTTACCAAACTGGAGTCGGTACATGACCATAGCACCGAACAATTAACAAAAATTGTATATTTTAAGCGCCCAGTTAACAATAACATTGGTAGAGAGAGAGACTATATTATACAGGGTAGGGAGTCTATGGGGAGAATGAGATATGATTATTAAAAACTTTATAATTGAAGCTTACTAGTCATAAATCTATGATTCATTTAAAAATTCTCTTTTTCGCATATTATTTCAACAAAAGCTTTGAAGGTAGTTCTTATCCTCACATATATATACTGTACTTGACAACAAGGACATTCTTCGGATCTCGATATTTTTTCTGAGCGCCTACGTGTCGTATACTGTGTTAAATTTTGCACTTTTGTAGACTAGTTGTTTTTTTCTTTTTTTTATTTGTCCATACATATCCTCCATTCACGAGAAAGCGAATTCTAGAATTCTAAATCTGATTGATTGATTGGATGTGTAAAAAGAACTGCCTGTTAAAGAATTTATGTTCAACCTTAGCATGATGATTCTAGCAAAGGTTTGATTTAATTTTATTATTTTAGAGCCTCCAAAACATAAGAAAAGAAACACTTGGTCAGACTTTAAAGGTATGAATATTGGCGTGGAGACATTAAAAGAAAAAGAGAGTTTTTCACCAACCATTGATTCAACCGTAAAGTTAACTCAAGGTGATAACTGAGATTTTTGCTTTTATGTTGATAGAATAAAGAATTGTTTATTTCATTGCTCTATTGATAAAGCTAGAAATGATTTAAGGCTTCATTTGTTCAAAGTTTTTTCTCTTTGCATGAATGAGAGTTTTAAAGGTATAATTGATGAAGTAGTGTGAAGTGTAGGAAAAACCCGCAACATTTTTGCAAGAAAGTACACTCTTAAACGATGTAGCTTTGAAAACGCAACGACTTGGCGCAAATTACAAAATGTTTTTTAAATAAGCTTTGTATAAACAAAAAGTAGTAGTAGTAGTCATTCAGTTTTTATCCACTTTTATCCCCTTTAACATAGTTGGCCGGATTCATTCCATTCCTTCTGCAATTTTTGGCACACCATCTCGTCACGTCTTGATTCATAGTATCCTACGTCTTTAAACCAAACTTCTCTGTTTCCTTTTCCATTTGCTTCTTCTGGGTCTTCTTTGGTCATTCTGGTTTTTTCTTGCTACTCACTTCAAGATCTAAGGCAACTCTCAGAAGGCTATCATTTTCATCTCCTCTCAGCACATGTCCGAACTATCTAACTCCATTGGCTTTTGCCTGCCCATCTACAGTTTCTTTTAGCCCTAGTTTGTCCATCTGTTCTTCAGTTGGCTTTCTGCATACAACTTTCTGACCGCACACGACTCTCACCAAAGCTCTTTCCGTTCGTCTTAAAACTGCTTTCTCGTGTTCTTTTAAAGTCCATGCCTCGCTTCCATATGGTACTGATGATCTTACGCAACAACGATGAACTTTCTCTTTCATCTTCAACGGAAACCAAGTTTCAAGTAACAACTGTCAACATTCCCTAAATGTTACCCGACTGATTCTTACTCTTGCAGTGATTGCAGTTTTACAGCCACCACTAGTTAGCTTGTCTCCCAAATAATAATGGAACCACGCCATGAAACGCAATTCAAGTTCACACCATTAACCCGATCGATATCAGTCTAGGGGAGAACAGCTGTCCATTTGAAATCAGTCATAAATTATCGTTTTTAGATTTGTGGTATCAGGGTTATTTTATAATTCTCTGAAAATTAGAGTAACTTTCTTTAGGGGTTGAGTTTTCCTCAACCTTCTGTGCATGATTAGTTTTTTGGAGCATCAGTTGTGCGTACAAAAAGAAGGAAAATCAAATCTACGTAGTCCTGCAATTTCTTTTGAGGAAAAATGACGTCTTGTTTTCTGTATTTCTCAGTAAGCACTGGGCGTATTGACACGTTTCAATGCCGTCACAGAAAACATGAAAATGCTGCTTCTAATGCAAAAAAGAACCGAAAGCATGAGGATCTTTTCGTAAGAAGGCGGTTTTCCGGTTTAGAATGCTTTTGCTTTACAAAGTGGCAATCAACCATGTAGCAAAACAATAAATTAAAAGCAATGTTATGTTGTTCTCGCGGCTGTTTCTGTACCAAAGCTTTTGGATGGAGCTGGTGCATTATAAAATTGATGGGATATTATTCATGATCTTTCGGCCTGCCTTCATGTCCGTTACAAGGTTGCGTTACAACATCAGTTAGATTTTCGGTCGCCTTAGTAAATGCATAATGAGATATTTTTGTCATTTTAAATGAACGTACATGCTTCACCAGGAGCAAGTCTTAACCAAATAACACCAGGATGTACGATGATGGTTCACCAACCCCCGCCAATGATGGTGGTATCTCAGGCAAACGTAATGCCTCAACAATATGCGGTTTTTTCCCATGGACAAATGCCAGGTAGCCATGCAACTTCTCTGGTTTTTATTGTTGGTTATCGTTTTGTAGCAGAAATTGTAGCGGTAAACATACTTTGACTTTATGCTGGAGGTTTTGTTTGTATTTCTGTTAATTTGTGGAACAAGTTTTGTTCTTAAATAAAATAGCTGCAGTCTATTCCAGACTGCAGTTTTGCTCTACGTGGGTTTTGAATGTTATTTGTTCTTGACATACCTCTCCCTTGAAGTTAAGAAAGGCATCGAACTTTAATAGTTCAGTTTCACATTGCAAACCCCATCAAGATCATCCAAGGAAAGAGGGCCTAGAAATTTCAAAACCAAACTGCTTGATTCAGCGTCAGCAGTAATTGTGACCACTTCTTTTTTCTCGGAAACAAAAGCAAAGTAAGTTTTTCTCTATTTTGAATTAAAAACTCTTTACTCTTTTTATTGCAGACTTTATAAAGCATGGAACCGAAACATAAGTGCTTTTCAGAATTATTAACATTTATTTGCTTTCGTTTTTTATTATCTCTAACAACGTAATGGTAAAATTTAGGGCAAACATAAAGATGTGTTGTGGAAGAAGTAATCTTGCTACAATGTTATTTGCAGGATCTAACATTCCCTACGTGGGTATGAGTCCTTACGGCGGTTCTATTATGCCTTCAGGTTCTAACTATCCTAAGCAAACCGTTGCTCACTCCTCTCAGCAAATGCAACAGCGCAATCAATTCCACCAATAATATTTTAAAGCTTGTTAGTGATATGACTTAAAATATTTATGATTGTTAATTTTATTGCACTGTACTAGAATATGTAACAGTTGTAGATTTTCATTTTGCAAAACGTTTTGTTTAAGTCAGCCATTATGATTAAAATGCATGGTATGTAATAAGCAGTATATGCTTTATAATTGTACGTAAAAGCGTCTATCCCTTAGCAGTTTTCTTTATTGCTTATGTATTTTCATAAACTAACTGGTTTTATTATGCTCTACTCTTTATTCAAGTAAAACGTTGGACTAGTAATATATTGCCTGAAACAGATTGCTTAGATTATTTTGACAGCTATTGCTAGTATATAATATCAATTTATTATAGTTTTGTTTTGAAAATCTGCAAAGCTTTATCATTCCTTGTCTTCATCTTTCATTTGTCTCTGCAATTTTGGAGACTCGGTGTTTATCCCTTCTAGCAGTGGTTTGCTGATTTTTGCAGAGTTGGTTGTTGCTGTTGTTACCCGACCCCTTCCGAGGGTGTAGGCATGGCTGAAGATCATGGAGCCCCAGAAGCTGGGCAACTCCCCAGGGCCTGGACCAGAGGTCTTAGAGAAACAGAGAGCACCAATCAACAGCCGCCCCAAAGTAGTGGTGTTGTCCGAGATCCTGTTTGGGTTGGGTCGAAATGGCTTTTGGCTTTCTCGAGGGTCCCAGTTACCCCGGGCACTCTTCTTGCAGAGTTTCGTCATGCTTATCTGTTTTGAGAATTAACTCACATTAGTTTTCTTCCTGTGATGATAGATGTTATTTGAACTACCAGCTTTTTGTAGAAGGTTTCTTACGTTGACCGGTGCTTGATGTTTACTCATTTTTTCATGCCCGTATCACCTCAATCGCTAGGTTCTCATATCTTCTGCGATACATTCAACTTCCGTTATCTATCGGATACGGGTGGCAACAAATAGACATAGTACAGGCATAGTTAGCATAATAGGTCCATAGCAGGCATACCTGGAAAAAGCATAAATGCACGCATAGTAGGTTTCGAAGACGTAATACATCTATAAAAGGCATAGCACAAAAATAGTAGGCATTCTATGCCTGTTTAGTATTACATAGTAGGCAACTTTTGCAATTAGAATTTTTTGCTCGGTACAAACTCCCTTGTATTTTTTCGCCCTCATTTGCTGCATTCGACACTCGTTTAATGAACAAAGTTTGACTCCTTTGTAGTCATTTTCTAATGGGACTTGCATCAGTTTTTGTCACTAAGAGGCACCATGTATTTTATACTGATCCAAATATTTAACCTTAAAGAATGTCCTGGTTTTTCCTATTCGTTTAAAAATTGGTCAGAATTGGTTGAGGAGATGCATAAGTATAGCCGGCTTTTTGCATTCGTTTAGATGCATACATTTTTTGCTCAAGAGCGCCATTTGTGGTGGTAACAAATGGTTTAAAATCTCATTAACTACTAGATGCAGTCAAATGGTGCTGGTGTCGAACCCAATTTTGAAGACTGGACAATTTATTTTTATAATCAGTATTTCATATTTTTTCCACTTTGGGGTATTAATAAAAGTTGGTAACATTTCACCTCAGAAGGTAAAATTTTTGATTATTGCGTTTGCTGTTTATGTATGATACAATAAGTTAAGATTGTTAACAGTCTCGCTGAAAAATCAAGTGAAAAATTGGTTGTCAGATGTGCTTAAAAGTAATGCTATTAACCTAGCTATTCGGTAAAAAAGAGATAATTGGCTATAGAGATAAGATAATGTACAATTGGCGTAAGTAGCATCAATGAAAAAGACAGTTTTATTGCAAAAAATTGAAAATATGATAAAAATATAACCAAGCAGTTGTAACAATTCAATGGTAAGCCTTCATAATGGTAAAAAAATTGTACAATTTTTGGTTTGGCAGATATTCACTGTAGTTTTCAACCACTTGCAAGATATTCTTAAATCGTTTCTCACTTTGAACAGTTTCATGAAAATCTGTGGCCAGTTATACTCCCCGCTAACCGGCGCCATTAATCACGCTAATTTTATCCACAATCATATTTACATTTTTGTAAAAACAAACGTAGCCAATTTTTTTAGAATTTCAAAAAAATGACCACGACTCGTCTCCAATGTAAACGTGGAGGTCTCTTGCAGAACCTATTGGAAATTTAAGATTCTGTTGTTTTCTTAATTCGGATTCAACCTTTTAATGTACATACCATTATTTTCCAACAAAAATGAATTTTTTTGCCATCATAGTTTTCGCTGACATTCTGCTGAAGAATGCTAATGCAGCATTCTATTCTGTCAAATATCATATGTGCCTTTCAAAGCTCCTCAGTGCTTTAACTGTTATAATATAATCAGCAGTGTGGAATTCCAGTAAGGAATGAATTGAAAGTTGATCAATTTTTGGAGCAGTTGATGGCACCGGAGTTTTATGCCACAATGGAACAAACAAAAAACGATAAATTTGCAAAGCGGCGAATTTTCAACTACTGCACTCTTCCACAGATTTTAACTGAAAAGCAATGCGGTAGTGATTTAACGATATATAATACATTGTTGTACGCGATATTTATCAAAATAGCTTTTTTTTGATAAACAAAAAACGTGGCAAATTAACTGTAACTTTTTTGTTGATGAAGTAAATTTCTATCAGAGTTAATTTGTTTGTTAATCTCCTTGCATATTGATCTCTGGTGCTAACATCAACAGCCGCCTCAACGTGGTAGTGCGGTCCCCGACCCGATTGGGTTGGGTCGAAATGGCTGTTGGCCTTCCCGGGGGTCCTGGTTGCCCCGGGCACTCTCCTTCATTTTTTCGCTGTGCTGCCCCCTGAGCGGCCGCGGGGAGGGGGGCGGCGCACGGCTTTTTTGAAATCGGTTGCTTGTTTTCACTTTTTCTTTTCTCCTGCCCCTCTCTTGCCCTTCTTTGTCTCCTCATTCTCCTTCTTCTCTTGATGAGCGGTAACGTTCGTCCCGGCCCTGGCCCCATTTTTCCTTGCTCTGTGTGCGCTGGGGATGTGGCCTGGCTGGCGGGGCGGGTCGGTGCGGTGCTGCGCTTGTTCCGAGTGGATCCATCTGGGGTGCTCGCGGCTTTCCCTCTCTGAAATCAGAGCTCTTGGCAGCTCTCACTCTTGGGGCTGCCCCCTGTCGAGTCGCTGTGACTCCCTCCTCGGACTCATCCGACATGTGTGCCTCCGCTGTGCAGTTTGGCCCCGCCTCTGCTAACACTGCTCTCTCACCCCGCTCTCGTCTTCGGGCCTCTTTTCCCCCGTCTGCTCATTGTGTGTCTTCTCCTTCCCCCCACCACCGTCCCTTGCTCCTGGCTTTTCTTCTGCGCCTCCTGCCTCCACTCTCCCCCTGAATCTCTCAGGGTTCTTCAATGGAATGCTGGAGGTCTTCGATCCAGGAGCACTGAACTGCTTTACTTTCTTTCGTCCCATCCTGTCGACCTTGACTGCATTCGGGGTTCCAGTCTTAACTCATCTTCCTCTCCGGATTCCTGGATTCTCTGCTCTGCGTTCTGGTCGCGCCCACTCCCGGTGTGGCATGCTCTCATGATGCCACGCACGCTAGCGGCGGCGTCATCATTTTCGTCAGGCAGGGCCTACCCTTTTCTGAACTTTCTACCTCCTCTCTTTCTTCGCTTGATCCCTGCTCTGATTGTGTGGGGATCGACATCTCTCTGGGCAGCTCCTCCTCGCTCTCTTTTCTTGATGTGTACGCCCCCCTGTTCGCTCCTCTCCGGCGGATGGCGGTGCCAATTCCTTTTCTCTCTCCATTCTTCACTCCTCCGGGGATCTCTTTGTTCTGGGGGACTTTGGCTGCCATCGCCCTCTTTGGGACTTGGGGGTTGCTTCCGACCCCCACGGGGAGGAGGTGTTCGGCTGAGTCGTCTTCTCTGGCCTCCTCCCCCTCAGTGGCCCCGGCGCGCCGCTCTTCTCCGTCGCTCCTCTCCTGACATCTCCTTTGCCCCCTTCTCTCTTGCTCTTTTTTGCTCTTGGGAGGTGCTGCAGGGCCTTGGTTCTGACCGCCTGCCGGTTCTTCTGTCTGTTCTTCTCTCCCCGGTCTTTCGCCCCGGCGAGCGCCCTCCTTCCTTAAATTTTCGGGGAGCTCGCTGGGATGGGTTTGCCTTTTACATTGACTCTCGCTGTTCTTTGGCGGAGGAATACTCGTCTCTTTCTCTTTCCTCTGCTGCTGCTCTCTTTACCTCTCTGGCGTTGGGTGCAGCCGGGTCTTCCATTCCTTTCGGCCGCATCGGGCGCCCTCCTGGGGCCTAGTGGTCTGCTGGGGTGAAGGTTGCAGTTGATGAGGGACGCGGGGTTTCACTGCCGCTCGTGGGGATAATGGGGATTGCCGGGCTTACATCTCCGCTTCTCGGCGCGCCTCGTCGGTCGTCGCCGGGACCGGGGCGGGGGCATGGCGGACGACTTGCTCTTCTCTTTCGCCTAAATCTGATCCTGGTTCTGTGCACTTTCTTTTTCGCTCTATCGCTGACTCGTCTTCTTCCTCTCCTGGCTTCCCCGGCTGTTCTTCCCCCGGGCAGTCGGCTTCGGTCTATGCCGCTTGCCTGGGATCCCACTTTTCCATTTCTCAGCCAGCGCTCTGCGTAGCAGGGTCAGAGGCTGCCTATCTGGGCTCCGCCGGGCCGCGTGCCCTGTGGAGTCTCACTCGTCCTTTTGCTCTCCTTTTACTCTCGCTGAATTTCTTGCGGCTGCCTCCGGTCTTTCCTCGTCCGCCGCAGCTGGCCCAGACGGGGTTGCCTATCCCATGCTAAAGCACCTTCCTTGCTCTGGCGTGGATTTTCTTCTTCACGTCTTCGGCCTCTCCTGGTCTTCACATTCCTTTTCTTCCGTCTGGGAGGCATCTTCCATTATTCCCATGCACAGGATGGGAAAGCCTCTCGACTCTCCTGCTTCCTTCCGGCCTGTCTCTCTCGCCTCCTACGTGTCAGGGCTTTTTGAGCGCATCGTTCTGTCTGGTCTGCTTTTCTTTCTAGGGTTTGGTTCCGTTCTCTCTCTCCGTCAGGCCGGTTTCCGCCCTGGACGATTTGCTCTAGATCGAGTTCTGTGCCTTTCTCAGTCCATTTCGGATAGGTTTGGCAGGCCCGGGCCGGGCTCTCGGACGGTCCTGTCTACTATCGATTTCTCTAGGGTTTTTGACTCTGTCTGGCATCCCGCCCTTTTTCACGGGATGATTTCGGTTGGCCTCCATCCTTGCTTTGCTCGTTGGACTCAATCTTTGTTTCTGATGGGCGCGCTTTTGTGGTCTATCGAGGTCACAGGGGTCGTTGCTTTCGGGCCCGTCGGGGTGATCCGCGGGGATCCGTTTTTGGCCCTGTGCTTTTCTCTCTCTTCGTCGGTAGTCTTCCGGCTTCTCTGCCTTCTTCCGTCGGCTGCTCTCTGCGCTGGCGGTCTGGCCGTTTGGTCCTCCCCCTCGGTCCCCACTGAGGTGGGGGCCACGCGGGGGGCTCTGTTTCGATTGGAGCGCTGGTCTGAGTACTGGTGTCTTCCTCTCGGTCCGAGCGGGTATGGGGCCTCCTTTTTCTCAGTGGATCCTCGCCGGGCTAGCCTCCGGCCCGGCCTTCTCTTGCTCGGCTTCCGCCTCCGTTTCGGTCCCGCTCCAGCTTTTCTTGGGGTCACTTTCGACCGCACTCTTTCCTTTTCTGGGCATGTATCTTCGCTGAGGACCAAGTTCTTCCCACGTCTCAAGGCCTTGCGCTATATCTCTGCTTCCTCATGGGGCCCCTCTAAAGAGTCTCTCTCTGTTCTGTACAAATCTTTTCTTCGCTCCCTTCTCACTTGCGCTTCACCCGGATGGTTTACTTTCCTAAGCGCTGCCGGTTTCACCAGGTTGGGGCGCCTCCACCGGGCGGCCGGTCGCGCCATCGCCGGCTGCCTCTCATTCTCCCCTAGCCCTCTTCTTTTCTCCGAGGCTTCTTTGCCTCCCCTGCGGGTCACCCTGGCTCATTTCATTCTTTTGTCTTGTGGGCGAGCTTTTCGTCTCCCGGCCTCCTTTTCCCATCTCAGGTTTGGCCAAGCTGGGGGTGGGGCCGGGACTCTGCAGATTGTCCTGGAGAGCTTTTGCGTCCACTCACTCGCTCATGCTTCGTTCTTCTTGTTCAGGGGAGACTCTTCTTGCTTGCCCTCCCTTTCCTCCTTGGAATCTGCCTTCGTTCACGGTGGAGTCCACCCTTTTCACTACATGCTCTCGCTCTGACCCCCTCTCACTCACTAAGGTGCGGCTTTCGCCCATCTTGACTCCTCCCCCCATGATCTGGAGCTCTGGATTGATGGCTCTTTTCCTTTTGGCGGGGGCAGCTCCGGCGTTCTTGCCGGCTGCTCTCTCTGGAGCCTGCGCCATTCTGCACGCTCTTTGCTGGTCTCGGCGGCACCATAGGGTCTGCCATTTCTCTTCTCTTCTCCTGCTGTCTGGCTCTCGTTCTGTTTTCGCCAACCTGTCCTCTCCTCCATCTATACTGTTATCTCAAACTCTGTGGCAGATCTGGCAGGAACTGTCTTTTCTCTCCTTCTGTTCTATTAGACTACAATGGGTCCCCGGACACTCGTTTCTCCCGGGAAGGGACGCGGGTGATGAGCTGGCCAGACGGGGAGTGCTATTTGCGCCCTCCGCAATTCCTTGTAGTCTCTCCTCTTACCTCTCGTCTTATCTCGGACTGGAGGCATGCTGTCTCATCGAAGTTCTTTGACACACAGGTTTCCTCGATTTCCACTGAGGAACTTGTGCTCCCTCGTCATGCTCGCTATGTCCTCTCTAGGATTGGCAGAATTGAGAACTCTTCTTGCAGCGCCTGTGGACACTCGTCCCAGGACACCTCTCATCTCATTCTGCACTGTCCAGCTACAGACTTTTTGCGCCGCTCACTCTTTGGCGACTCTCTGTCTCTGTACGATCTCTGGTCCAGACCCTGGGGAGTTGCCCGGCTTCTGGGGCTTCCTGGTCTTCCGCCATGCTCCAATTCCTCGGAAGGGGTCGGGTAAACAACAACCACATGAACAGTTGGTTGGTTTAGTAAGAATTTACGGCTAACAGATCAAAACTTGAGTTGCAATTGGTCACGTATTTTACTACCCAGCAAATTTATTTGGGTGGAGTAGAGTAATCTCGCCATCCGTCGCGGTTTATGCAAGGCACCAAGTCTATTGAATGTCAATAAATTGTTTTAGTAATGACGTCACAAAGGTAGGGAAGAGTTAACGTAGCCAATTCTTGGTAGCCCCCTCTAATGCATAATTATTTCAGGTAATTGCTACATAATTCAATACTTGTTTCTTTTTGTTCAATCAATTGTTCTAGAACATTAAGTCAAAGTTTTGTCTCTTATAGGAATCAAAGCATATTTTGTCTAAACCTTTAAAAATTGCATATTTCTGGACTTCGGGATGCTTCAATCTCTAAAATGTGCCAAAGACGAGCCAGCCCAAGATCACCAATATGGTTACAACATGTGAAACAGAGCAAAGATTTTTAAAGAGCAATTAGTAATGCAACAGGCGGTACTTTAGGCTTGCGGTACCAAGCACCATTGCGAATAAACTGCTTTTGCACGCTCGCATGTCTTCATCAGCTCAGTAGACTCTTCTGAAATGAGTTAAGGGGATTTGTATAAAATAACTGGTGAAGAGATTTGTTCCTCCCCTGACAATATAATCACCTAATGATATAATGCTTGGCATTTAGGGAAGATTGTGGAGAATAAGCCGGCAAGTTCACTTGTGTCTTCGGGCAAGGCGCTTAGTGGGACGCCCCCACTTTTATGTAAAAGACAGGTGGCCCAGATTCGTTGGAAATGGCAACTCCCTAGCAAGTGCGGACGTCCCGTCCAAAAACATAGCGATGCAATTCACTTTCTCGTGAATGGAGAATAAATATGCACATAAAAAAAAAGTCGGTCATCTTTTTGCCTTGGTTGTTCCACCTCATGCATGCACTAACTTTATGTTGCAATGAATGTTGGCAACCGGTAGAGGTGTTCGATTTATTGTGATTTTTTCAGAAGTGATTTGAATGCATTCTGCTTTATATCTTTTCTGTGCAACTCTAAGTTTTGCTAGGTCTCCATTTACTGACGTGATAATTTTGTGCACCAGCAGAAATGGCAGCTGATAAAATTTCTTTGGTAACTATATCTTGCACAACGTTGGGTGTCTTCAAAATATCTGGGGGGTGTTAACCACTACACCAGTCTTTCGACTTCTTCTGTGCTTTCTAGGAGCTTTATCACTTGGTGCTGGTAATTAATAATGGTCTTTATCATTATTGTTTTCAGTGTAAGCGTTGCCACTGAGCAAATAGACAAAAAGCACGAGGTTTCTTCATTTCGTTTTATTATCTTGCTTTCTTGTTTTTTTTCTTTTCTGCTTCATTTTTCATGTTCAATTGAATGTTTATCTTTACCTGCAATTGAAGCTTAATGATCTGTATACACCAATTGCTAAAATTTTCGGCCTTTATGCTTAATTAAATCAAAAAAGTCTTGGCTAAAATTTTAATTTTTTTCTTGATTTCATACTTTGAAAAGTTCAATTTTTTTCTGCAGCTTACCCCAAGCTGTAGCATCTTGTTTAATTTTTGCTAGCCAGCGTCGCTCGCTGCCGTAGGTCCCACATCAGTAATCTCGCGGTTAACAATATCGGTTCAGGCGGCCAAGCTGGCTTTAGGTGTAAAACACTAATAAATTTTGTATTTTTTGACATGACGAAATCCCGTGCTGGCACATAACGATCGTTTTTTAAAACGCAGTCGATTGAAAATACATGATCGGTTGCACATACACACTACATGTACCCCAAATTTCTCAAGTTCCTCGTAACGTCTTATTTACCCGGTTTTCACCCTAGGTGTTCTTAAACTTAACAAAATTGTATCCGTAAAATTTAGCAATTACTTAAATTGAAAGTATATCAAAGTTGTGGAGGTGCGTTAACGTAATTTAAAATTATTTTAAGAACAAAGCTATTAAATATTAAAACCACCGCTGACGGCTTTTTCGTAACAAGGCATATTTGTAAGACCTAATGCCTCCTGCTTAGTCTTGGTATGGACGCATCTGCGCATGTTGCTTGGACCTGGCATAAATGCACCCATGCAAGTTAATGTGTTGTTAATATAACCAATTGTTCCGAAATCTAATGCACCGCTTTTGCAAAAGAAATTGACAAGGTCTTTTTACAGGGGATAGTGTATAACCGCTATATTTCTTCCAAATTCTTTGATTTCTTGGCTACGTCGTGCTTGCCTTATTTTGTGCCTAGCAGCTACACTTGCTCGCAATTGATGCAGCCAGCAATTTAAGAAAGTTTTATTCGTTCTCTGTATGAAATGCAAGAGAGCACAGTTTCAGAGTTATGGGTAGAAGGGCGCCAAAATAATTGATAAGTATCAGTGTTGTATTGAAGATTCAACACTGGCTCTTACGAGACCAAGGTCAAGACCTAATTTTTTTAAGATCAAAATGATATAAGTTCGTGAAAATTCTTATTTTATGCCACAGAAAGACTTTGTACGCTGAATTTTACTTTTGCTTATTTTAATTGCACTTTAAATGCATAACGATCGAAAGCATTTTAGAAGATAACCTGGTTGATTGCGGCTGCATAACTAACCGATTTTGATTAGAAATGCCGACCACTGAACCACGCACACAAAAAATTTCAAGCAAGAGCAAAAAGTGAGAATAGTAAATTGATTTAGAGATTGTCGATATTGCAGAAATGTTTTAAAGTTCTTAAGGTGGTAAGGAGCCAACCCCTATATTACCAAGTAGAAAAGTTTTTCACTGTTCTAGCGACACCTGTTTGTTGCTTGTAATGAAATTACAACTTTGGCATCGAAATTAGAGTTCTTTGTTTGGTTTTGAGAGAAAAAGATTTTAGTGAAAATCACTTTTTGTAAAATTTTTGACATAATAGGCTTTTCAGTTGTAAGGCAAAGTTTAGCTTTTTAGAACAATTGCTGTTTCTTGCTCAACATTGTAAATAAACTATTGTATTCTTAACTTATGTTGCGTATTTTGGGGATAGAATTGCTGGATTTAAGATTAACTGGAGTTAAATAGCGTGGATCAAGGGGTAAGTTGAGTCATTTGGAATTTTGATATCAATAGCGCTTAGCTTGGTAATTTTTCAACATAAGCGAACGAGACTTTGTTTGTGTCGAAGAAAAATAAATGTATTTTAAGATCCAATTTAAAAAATACTCCAAAAGCTAAACATTTCTTAAAATCAGCTTTTGTTAAAAAAGTGGTTCAATTTACCCCACCTACCCCTATTAAATAACTTGTATGTAGTATTACCTGTATAGCCTACTATAAAATGGCCAATAAGTAGCCCGACAGTTAGAATAGCAGAAATCAAATCAATAATCACTCATGAAAATAGCATTAAATATATTCAATTTAATCATTCAACAAATTTATTTATCTAAAGCATTAACATTTTAATCATCCTACAAATTTATAGAAAGCACAACAACAAGAATAAATATTATAATAAATGCTCAAACTGCCAGCCATTCTGTTCAATGCATTTGGTTATATGGGAAATAACGGATTCACAAACTCTGGCGCATAACTTCTTGTTTGAGTTAATGGCATTAAACTGCGTTGTGATTGTCATTTTAAGATCATCCAAACTACGGGGGTTGCTGTTGTGAACTGGGTTTTTTATGGCACTCCACAAGAAAAAATTCATGGGCGTAAGATCGGGTGATCTAGGGGCTCACTTAATTGTACCACGTCTACCGATTCAACCATCAGGTAGTGCATTCAGTAGATTCCTTACACTATTGTCGTAATGCGGAGGAGCCCCATCTTGCATGAAAATGAACGAATTATAGTTAGGACGTTGTTGTTATTGGACGTCGTAGTATTAGCTCCCCTTTGGTTGCGTGACTGTATTTTAAGATAATGACATATCTAGGCAGCGGCAAAGAAAAAGTAGGCAACTTGTTTAGCCAAAGAGCCATTACGTGTTGGAAATGAGCTTACCGGGGGATTACACTGTGTCTCAGTTTTGTCTGTTTAATTTCTGCAGTGATAAACAATATCCACCCAATTGCCACATCTATAAAATATTGCACGATTTGTGATCTTCAGTTTCCCTCGTAAACCTGCGTGTTCCTCTATTGTCTGTAATTATCTGATAACATGATCCCATAAGACCATTTTACCAGCACTATTTTGAGGTTATCACAAAATTCTTGCTTGGCAATAAAAAGCTAGGGTGAGAAAATCCGGCAAGTTTGCTTGATGCAACCTGAAAAAGGCTCGTAATTACATGCATGGCGGACAGGTAGTGGAGCAAAGCAAACTGCCTTTCGCGTATGCCCAGTATGACATAAAACTTTCAACAGAGCCAGTGGCGCAGCCAGGATTTGCTGAAAGTGGGGAGGGGAAGAGGGGCAAGAATTTTTGAAAATAAGTTAATTACTCAAGTGTTATGTTAAAATCATTTTGCATTTACCCATTTTTCTATCAAAATATATGCAATGATATTTTCTAGAGATCAAAATTTTTAAAGTGGTGGTTTTTCTTCTTTTAGGCATTTTTGTGCAATTGGCACTAATTAAGGAGGTATGGCACCCTGGGTCCGTCTATAGACAGAGCATGAACTCATTCGCATAAATCGCAAAATAATTAACAAATAAATAATTTCATGAACGAATTTTCGAGTTTTCTTTTGAAGAAAACAAACGTATCTGCTTTGCTGCCAAATTTCTATTAATTCTTCTGAAAACAAATAAATACAGGTTTCTCCCAGAAAATTTACATGTTTTTAAACTGCTTTACTAAAAAGATTTTGCATCGTACATGCAACTATACAAAACACAAATTTTAAGTCAACTATGGATGAAATAATTTAAAAATATTGCATCTCACTTAAACTTACCCAAAAATTTTTACTTAAAAAAGAATTTGGAGAATTTTTGATGCATAATAGTACACAAAATTTTGCTTCTTTTGATACTAAACATGTCAATATTTTTTCCCGGTTCAACCCTATAATGACTACACTAATTGTTAATATTTGTTTAAAACCGAAACCGACTGACTGTACGATAAAATTGGAAAACTTGAACAAAGCGCTTTGCTTGAGTAACTTACTTGTTGTTAAGAAAAAGGCTGCCGAGTGGAAAGATAGGATGAAAACATGATTTGAACGTTATTAGATGCATTTAGCACGAATTTAGGTTTATTGAAACAGAATTCGATTTGTTTAGTTTTTTGCATCCATAGTTTGCAACGAGTTATTCACTTTTTGTACCGTAGTAAATTAGTAACCAATGCACGTACAGATGTATCATACTACCCGCCTTTGCCGGCGTCGCCCGCAGGTACCCTATCATAAATGTCGAGGTTAATAATGTCGGTTCAGCTGGTCAAGCCGGCTTCACTGAGTGGATTGCTGTGAAAAAAGTAATATACAGTTAATGTTTTTTTACATAGCCAAATTTCGTTCCGAAACAAAATCATCGATTTTTGAAACGCAATGGATTAAAAAACAATTTAAGGGTTTGCGCCTAGCCACTACATGTCTCCAAATTTATCGAGACTCGAACAACGTCATATTTAAACTAAGCAATTTTATTCTTTAAATTCAGAAAGAGCTTGAATTGACTGCATATCAAAATTGGCGAAGGGCACCAAGGTGATTGATAAGTAGTTTCAGTATCAAGCTATGAAATAACAGGCCAACTACTTACGTATTTTTGTCACTGTAGGCGTTTTTGTATGGACTAACGCCTCTGTTTGGGCGCGTGCTATTTGCTGCTACTTTTAAAACTTATTTGTTGATAAATCTTTATAAAAAGTTAGGTAGATAATGCCAAACAACCATGCTTTTAGGAAGAATAGTCAAAACGTACCGAAGGAATTAGTTTTCCTAGAAATTGCAATTTTGTGAAATCAAGCCACCAAAATAACACCAAAGCGTGGAGTAAATGATGCTCGGCCTTTAATGGCGGGGTTGGGGGCAAAGATAATAGATGCACTCCATTAAGGAGGTGGCTGCCATGGCAAAATATCCAAGAAAGTTGTTTTTAGCGCATCTGCAAGTAATCGAAGTCTGCACTTTGAACACAGTTTTAATTTTGTGAATGATGCAAAAAAGTTGCAAAGAGTTTGCTTATTATTAGCTAATGTATTATTTTTTAGGGAGAGTATGAATATTTGTGTCAAGTGCTGTCGACCCCTTACTTTCGCAGACTTCGGCCAACAATACAAACTTCATTAACGTCATCAAATTTGACGTTTTACAATATTTTTTCCGGCTGCGTGACGGAAGAGTTTCAAATTTTTCGTTACACAGTGATAATTTTGACGCAGTTACCATAACAAGTTAATCTTTGCATGCCTGCTTGACGTTTGTCGATGACGACAAATTTAAATCCAACCCGAATATTGTCAATAAACCACCTGGTGTCACCAAAATACAGTAATGCTAATTTGCACGTGCATTAATTTTTCAAAGTTTTAGAAGTACTTTGAGATTGTTATTTTTTGAAATCTCAAACTTGATCGCAAAGAACGGTTTGTCTTACAATATTCCGTCGTCGTTGGCTTTTCCAAAAGTTTTTTGAAGAATCAAACAGAAACATTCCAGCGCCGATTTTACCAAAACGTTTACGTAAAATGTCGAAAAACTTGCAAAATGATACCAACCCTTATCTCCTGTTGGTTTCAACATATTTATTTTCAAGATTTATATAATCTTGGTTCAAAATCGCGTTGAATCAACAAAGATCAACCAAATAACCTGCCACGAGCATAAACAGTAAATATTTGGGTAACACATTTTTTATACTAGTTTTCACTGTTTTTTTATGCAAACTACAACAACAGCTTTTCATCCATTTGTCATATTTCTAATACAGTACATGCCGCTTATTAAGTCCACGGTTTATGAGCCCACCCGCATATTAAACACAAATTCGTCCGGCCCGGAATTCTTCCATTTGACTGTGTATTAACAAAACTCGTTTTATACGCCCAAAAACCCAAATTTTCTACGCAATTCTTTTAAGTTTGTTCAAAAAGCTTCATAACTAATAGGAACGAAACCGGTCGTGGAAGTGGTATTTTATTCAACTGATTGCAGTTAGCCTATATGCCTTAACATCCATTAATTATAAGTAATACTTTCATTACGTAATTCTTGATCTTTTTCTCTGTATGGATAAACATCAAGGATTTTGGTTACTGTGTAAAATTCTTCTGTTTTGTCACAAGCCCTTCATGCCAAAAACTGATTGTGTTTTACATGGAGCATCCTGCACCTGCACAATAATGCGAGAAAAAGAGAACTAAATGAAATAATTAAGCAACACACAAACTACGGTCAATCAGTAAAGCGGCAGTGATCAAAGGGAAGACCCACAGCCAAAATATTACGGTCAATCAGTAAAATTTTGATGGTGATAAATACTGTTTTGTATTAAACACCGTTCTTGTGATAAATTAACGCTGTTCTTTATCCAAAAAGATAAAAACTTTGCGATTGTAGTCGTGCTTTTGAAGTGCGTCAAGTTTAGGAACCATTAGTAACAGCGCATGTAGGGCAAAGTAGTTGTAGAGCGTTAATTGCGTGCGAGAGCACAGAGCCGGCAAAAAAAAATCTTAACATTGCCTAAATATTTTTGAAATTACGTCAAACGAAATGATTGTAGAATTTACGTCTTTTTTGCAGATAAAATATAATGTCAATCAATAATTTGTCATCTTGGCCTTAGATTTGATGATCATTTCAAGCCTTTTTGGGCATGGATTCAGCAGGGGCGGCAAAATAGGTGGAGTCCAGTACTATCCAGAGTTTTTTCAGCTCCTATTGCAATTGATTTATATTGCTTGTTCGCGTCTCTGTAATCTTGTTTTTTCAAGCAATGACGGGCATTTTCACTTGGATTTAGGTCTCGCAAATTACCAGGCTGTCTAAAACATGGATGTTAAGAAATTTTGTCACCATCTTTGAGTCGTGAGATGGGGCACCATCAGGCATGAAATGGTCACAGTGATAAATCCTTTAGAATGTGCAAAGATGCTTCTTTAAAAGATCTTTACATTGACTAAATGTCTTTGCAATTGAATCAAACAAAACGATTTTTTTATAATTTATGTCTTTTATTGCAGATAAAATCTTAATGTCAATCAATATTTTTTCATCTTGCCTTTACATTAGATGACCATTTGAACCTTTTTGAGTTTTCTCAGCTCCGGTTGCAATTCATTGATATTGCTGGTTCGCGTCTCTGTAATCTTGTTTTTTCAAGCAATTACGGGCATTTTCACTTGGATTTAGGTCTCGCAAATTACCAGGCTGTCTAAAACATGGATGTTATGAAATTTTGTCACCATCTTTGTGTCGTGAGATGGGGCACCATCATGTATGACATTGATGAATGTGCGAAGATGCTCTATTAAAATGTTGGTATAAATGTTTCTTTTCATTGTTAGACTTTTAGGTAGGAAGTACAAACCAGCCTGGCCCGAATTTCCACTAAAAGTTCTCCAAACTATTACACTGCCAGGGTGTTTCGTGGTAAGTAATTTTGGGTCATATCATGATGCACTGCTCGGACGATAAACCAACTTTGGGACTCCCCTTTCGAGTGTAAAAGTGCTTTCATCATTAAACATTACTTTTTTCCATTCTGCAGCCGTCCAATGTCAATATTTCTGGCAAAATTTGAGCCTATTTTTCTTCATTGCTGCAGTGAGCATGAGCTTCTTGGCTGCACGGCGACCTGGTAGACCAAGATCCTTCTGTAATCGATCACGAATTGTCTCGGTTGAGGCATTGTGGAGAAGCTCATGGTGCTTGTTTTTTTAATTCGACCGAAGTTATAGACGAATATGATGTTACTTCACGCATTAAAAGCTTATTCGTTCTTGGTGAGGTCTTCTTAGGTGCGCCTGGGCACGACTTCCTCTTCGGTATCATCCCGGGTGGTAATGACGGAGCCGACCTTTTTAATTGAAAAATTTCCTCTCTTAAAACCCCAACATCTCTGGCCACAGCAATCACAGAATTTTCCTTCTGTAACAATGTCAAAGCACGAGGATGCTCTGCCATTTGCATCATCTTTTGACCTATTTTTGTCTCTGAGACAAATTTTGCAAAATCTCGAAATTTCAACAAAAAACAAAAATTTTTACCAATTTTACCGACCTACTATACACCAAGCTGTAAATACACGAAGCCAGCAGAACAATAAAAATGCGGTGAAGCATACCCAGATAGTAGCTTATGACATATGTATAAGCGTTATTGTGATGCAATGCTTTTGGCGGAAATAGTAAGTTAAATACGCGTGCTTATTTTTCATGTAAAGATTTTATTGCCGAATTAATGTAAAGATTTTTTTTTGCCGGCACTGTACATACGCGATCTCTTTGATTTTAAAAAGCAAAATTTTTATAATCCGGATGTGTGTTTTCTTTACAACTTTCTGTGTACAATGTAATTAGCTTACAGTCAGCCACAAATATTTTAGCTTAAAAATATTTAGAAAAAGTCGTCCGTCGGTTAACAAGCCCACCCGCTTAACCAGCCCAAAATCGTCCGGTCCCGAAGCGAGCTTAACAAGCGGTTCTGCTCTATTTGGTTATTGGTTTTCTAGTATGATAGGTTTTCAGAAATTAAGGATATTGCCTCTTTCTCCTCACTTATGTATATATATGAAGGCAAGCGTATTGTTTAGCGCTTACACAACAGCATGAAACCACAAGTCATTTGAAATCATAAGATTTGAAAGCAAACCTTAGATCTAATGGCGTTTGTTATGGGTGAACGACTTGAGTGGGTAATATCCCAGTGAATCGATTGCCTCTCTCTCCATAAAAAAAGATCTGAATCCTTTCAATAAATGGTGACAGATAAGTAGTTGAAACAGCTAGCAACCGTATCTGAATGTATTGCTAAATTATTGATCAAATGCTTGTTGCAGATGTCATGCCATGCACTGATGTAATTATGTCATCCGATAAAACAAACATTTCTATGAAATTGTTGCTTTCAAATCTGATATAAACTGTAATTCTTTGATATTTTTTGTCTACAATATTGATCAAGTGTAGACCCATTGGTGTACAATTAAATACGGAATTCGCTACAATCAACGAGCTGTTTTTCTTGCTTTAGCAACCACGCTCGCAATAACCGACATATTTTTCATAAGCATTCATAGTTTCATTCAATCCAGGTTTTCCCCCCAAAAAACGGCAGATCCGGCTCAAGGCCAATTGGTTTAACTTTCAAACACTATTTCACATCCCAAATTTACACCATTAAACCCATCAAGTATGGCAAAAATCTCAAGTTACAATATATTATAAATCTATCGCATCATCAATACATGATCAGTCATGTGTGTTTTAAGGCCATGAAGGTTCGCATCGTATGCAATTCAAAACATTCTATACCATATAATATCTTTTTCTTAAACAAAGTGCAAACTTTTAAAAATTGCACAAGACTGGCAGCCATACAAATCAGTTTTAATATGCAAAATTCAGTCTACTTTAGTGCTACCTCACTTTCGGCTTGTGCCCCACCCCTTCGTTTGCTCTGGCGATGGCACTGACAAAGACCGACTCGTAACTGCAAAACAAATCATCGATGCTGCTTTTTCCTATGATTGCAATCGGCTCGTACTTTGAAAACATAGTATTAATGCCACTTTCTCCAATTCACAGAAACTAACCCAAAATCATTATAAATAATGGCCCGGGTAGTGCTACTGCGGCAGATGTAGGGAAAAGCACAATTCTATGCTGCAGTCTACGTTAACCTTGATAAAGCATTACGTACGCTTATTGAATGCTGCTCTGTATGAACGAACAGATACAGCGCTAATGCTTTAAATGTGAAATAGTAACTGATTATTTGCATTTGTAAAAATACGATAACTCGGATTTAACATCACAATCCCACTATCTCGCTCTTTGCACTCATTTCTATCTGTTCGTGAGGCTTATGGAATGTGTATTGCATTTTGATTCTGTGGTAAATAAATGAATTGTTTGCTTGTTGCGCCATCATGGCCAGTGAAGTTGAAATTCATATTCGGACTTGTTCAAATAAGATCACTTCGGTTCGTCAAGACGCTTGGAGGGATCAAAGTTGATAGTGGCAGGTGAAGGGAGACAGGGACGACAGTTAGCAAAATTTAATATGGAAGTTTTATAAAACTTGATTTCCGTTGGCTTACAGTAGTTAATTAGATAACGGTACCGAATTTTATCAGCAAATACAAATACAAAACGCAAGAAGCCAATCGTGAATCAAAAAAATTAATTTTTGCTAAGGGAAAAGGAACTGTGAAACATTTCCTAGATTTGTGACCGGCATCAAAACTTTTTCTGTTGACCACGAGACAAAAGCGATGTGTTTATATTCTACACACTTTCCAAAGCAAATGAAGCCCTTTTTTCTGTCCGTGGTCTTTTTTTACTTTCATAAAGACACTGTAAACATTGTTACAATATTGGCAATATCTAACGCTTTAAATATGTGGTTTTTGCGCAGTCCGTGCGCGAGTTGAACCCGCGTTGTGTCGTTGTTGTTATGTTTGTCGTACTTGTAGTGTCATTATCAGTAATTGGTCGTTGAATTTGACAAGGTTGACCCTCAAGCAAGGCAACGGTAACTGCCTTCTTGTCACACTCTACATCATTCTTAAAGTAGACACGCAAAAAACTTAGTGCCTGTGCATTTGAGTTAGAACTATCACAAACGAAGCTCGTAGATGCAAACGTAGAGGAAAGTTGGTTGAGTTGTTCCCTTTGTCGATTGTTATCGTGTTGGAACTGTGGTAAAGAAGAAGGTACTTGGGGATCAAAATAGTTTGAAACCGCCAACGACGACATCGTTGCCTCGCCACGCTACGCCAATCCATCTGTTTTTCATATCTGCTTCTCACGTTCATTGTTTCCAATTTCAGTTTTGCGTACTATCAATAAAATTTTATCAAAGGATTTGTCCAAGAAAGTCAGACAACAACAGCGTGACGAAAGGAAAAGCGCATTTTATTTATTTACCCTTCAGCTTCAAAGCGATCTGTCTCTGGTTCGGAGACTACCCCAAGGATCTCTGCACAACGAACTCGTTACAGACACCACCGGTAAAAGCATAGCATTTAAAATTTTGTAGTTTTCTCTTACTAGAAAATAAAAAACAAACTATAATCTCGTACTAGGGAAGTGAAAAGAGCGTCGAAAGTGTAATCGAAATATCAAGAGTTGAGTGATCGCTGTGTTTCCTGCTACATGGCTGAGCAGAACCGCATTTACATAATAAGCCAACGTTTTCGGTTCAAACTATAGCTTGCGTCAACTACCACAACATTGTAAGATTGAAGGAAGTATAGCCGTGTCGACTTATAAATCAGAATATAAAAATTCACAAATGACACACGAGGGTATTGCTGCTTTTGTCGATGCAATAAACATTGTGTGTGTGGTTGAAATTTCACGTAAATTAAATGTAGTGTTTCCGTATTTTCATATTAGACAATAAGCTATTAGCAGAAATAGCATGGCGCATGACTGCAATGTGCCGGCTAGTCCAGAAATAGACTATTTAAAAATGCATGCTATTAATTGCAGGCGACATTTTATTAATAAGAAAATAAATAGTTTTTCTTGATCATACAGGTATTTCAATTAAAACATTTACCTTTATGACAGCTAGTCGTTAGCTTTAGAGGAAAATAACCAACAGTTTTCTAGATCATCAGGTTTGCTGGAGAAAAATCACAGGCAGTGACGTTGCTTCCAGAAGAGTTTGGTGGAAGGAAAATATTTAATTTCACACAATTTCAATCAAAAACTTGTACCGCTAGCCGTTAGTTTTACACTATTTGGATTAAAATTTCAGTAGCTTAAGGAGATCTTTGGGTGAATTGAGACAAGATTGCTTCACATATGGCAGTGAGGTACTTAAATTTTTGGTACAGTGGTGGAAACATTTTGAAAAGATCACAACAAAGAAGCTTGTTTCAATTCAGCAGTTTTTAATCACTACTAAATATTGTTAAACCAAGAAGATTGAACCTTTATTGTGTTTGGAGACTACTTCAATAATTGTTAAACTTTTACTTGTAAACATTCACCACGCATCTAATTTACAATATCTTTTCATATAACTAGAAAACAAAAATTGTATTCTATTATAACACTGTTTTAAGTAAAAACTATCAAATTCTAAAGCCACCAACATAAAATACATATTTTTCAAAGTCAGGAAATCAGCTAAGCTTACTATCAACAAAAATCTGATGCAAACGGAAGCATAAACATCACGTCAACAAATCTTTAATCAATTACAATCGATGTAGAACTTCAAAAACGATTTACTATCAACCCCAGCATATTCATCTGTTCTTCAGTCTTTTTGTCAATAATTTTCTGACCACACATGGCTCTCACCATAACTCTCTCTGTTCTCTTTAAAATTGCGTTCTTATTTTCTTTTTAACACCATACCTCACTTAAATCACTACTGTTTACATCGTAAAACCGAAAAGATTTGTCTTTAATTGTGCGCAAATCGTAAAACATTCACCACGCATCGAATTTACATTCATTTTTCATACAACTAGAAACCAAAATTGTATCCTATCATCACGCTGTTTTAAGATTTCATCTAGAAATTAGCGAATTTTAAATCCACCAACGTAAAATTTATGTTTTTTACAATCTAGTTAGCTCATCTATATAAAAATAAACACAACTTTAACATTATTTGTAGGACATTAACATAAAATTCATAGTTTTCACAGACTCCTTAGCTCACCTACATAGAAATAAGCACAACTTTTCACATTATTCATAGGACATTAACACAAAATTCATAGTTTTCACAGTCTCCTTAGCTCACCTACATAGAAATAAGCACAACTTTTAGCATTTTTGTAGAACATCAGTAAAGCAAAACACAAAAATTATTCTTTATTCTTATTAAAGTGAGTGTTCACCCTCTACTGCAAATAGAAATTATTGATCAAATTCTTTAATTTTTCGTTGTTTGCTAGAAACCACAAACAGAAAGCTTCAAAACCAATCTGACTGTGTGCTATCACCAATCTAAAACTCATTGCTTTAAAAAAAATTTTCAACTTGTCCGTTAATTTGCAAGCACTTGAGCAAACATACTTATGTATTGTGACAAGTCATCTTAGCTGATCAAAGACTTTTGTTTCGTACAATTAAACTCTTGCACTAAGTTTGATCTATTTGAAACCATTATTTGTAATTCACAACTTTCAACTCGCAGCATATTGTCTCCCGTATAGGTAAATCAAGAAATTTTACCTAAATCTTGACAAAACTACATTAAGTGATATCCATTATACACTTGTTATACGTAATCACTGCTACACACGTTTGCAATTGCACGTTAGACCAAGTTGATTCATTGCAAAATCTCTATCCATTTTTATCAAACAACTTCAATGCTACTGTATTAACTATAAACCATAAATTAGTTACAAAATGTAAAATCTGAGCTCACAAAACCAACTGCTAAACGTTTTCTACTAGCTTTATCAAATCTAATACTCTGTTAGAAGCGAACAAACTCTCATAGTAGCATCCAACATAAACTTACAGTTGTCTTTCTCAGTGACCTCATTAGTAATTGCTATGACCAACACACAAAAGTTTTGAATGTGGTCTCGTGAAAGGCTTGGTTAACTTTCTGACAAGCCACTTTCCATCCTTAAAACAAACAAATTTTCTTCACAACTGTTTCAATGCTTTTAACATCTCAAAATCTAAACATGTGAAATATTCACCTTCATATCTTCACCGAGTATTGACTCACACAAAAATCTGAACTCACCACTCTTAAAAATTTCATTCAAGTTTTTTAATCAACAAACACCAAACTCGCAATTTGATAACTTCTAAACTCATTCATTTGCACAACCAACCTTTCAAACTTATCGTTTATTTTTAAGAAACACAACCACAATTTCTGATATTGTTATACATGACTCTGAAGCGTAAATAATTCTTATTTCTCAACCTACCAAAATTGCATAGCCTCGTTCTGATCGATTCGTTTTTGGTTTATTGTTTTGCTCTTACTTATTTCATCATCTTGATATTGATTTATTCAACAAAATATTTGCCATTAATCGCTGTAAAAGTTTTATCTGTTAACCTCCATCCAAGATTGAACTCGCTATTTACACCATTTCAAAGTAAAGCGTTTCATGATTTACCGACAAGAAAAACTCAGACTAATCACTGTCAACAGACATACACTCCACACATACTAACAAATTTGCATCGAATTACTTTAAAAATTACCCGTTTAGGTAAAAATCTGCACAGGACGGTTTATTCTTTCCAATCAAAATTACTATTTGTAACACTATTTTGTTGTGATTATGATAAAAGTGCAATCCATATAAATTTCTTTACCAACATGCAACTTTAAAGCTATTTTTATTACATCCACCAAACTTCAAGTTTAAATTTCTAACATTGTTATACGTAATTGATTGCAGAATATCTAAGTTATATTCAATCATCATTCAACTTCCTCATCGAATTTACTCTCCCTACACCTCATTGTGCAACAATTTAACTTTGCCTAATTTACACCAATGTCAATACACTTGAATTCATATCAAAATTTTATAAATCTACCTATGTTCTTCGATTGAAAATGTTTATGTGGTTGGAGACTTTAACATTTATTATGACATTTAGATACAAATTTATTCACTTGTTAAGATTCTCACCAAATATTGAACACGTTGAGACAACAATCATAAAATATTTTTATCTGAAGCCCCCGTAAAATATTTAAGTTGAAGACCACTAAACTACATTGCATGCACTCAATGTACTGGTTTTCGATTTTAGCACAACTCAGTTCGAGTGGTCCACAACGAGTGGACTAATATTTTCCAATCATCACGCATTTTTGCATTGTTTTCTGCACCACACAATACTTTTGTTGTTGCATATCAATTTAAATCAAAAATCCTATCTTATAGTGTTTTCAAACTTAAATTTTCTTACCGCGCACTCACCTCACCACATTTATTATCTCTATACATAACTGTAAATTGAATTTAACTCAAAAATTTTAAAAGTTTATGTATCAAGCCTAATATTTGGCACTACATATTACCGAAACTACATCAATTTTTGTCAGATTTTAAATCTCTTACAAAGTTGTTTTATGAAACTAAAAGCCAAACTAATCTTTTCCCAATTATCAAATGCACAAATATGGTAGTGGTTAGACCGTAGTAGACCTGGATTCGATTTCATTGTCAAAGACTTTTAAGTGATTACAGCACAGTGTTCAGCGTGAAAGGTTTGTTTAGAGAAAGACTTGTTTGTTTGTTTTATTGTGCTTTACACTACAGATGGGTGGTGAGTTCGATGTGCCAGCTGCAAACTCATAGGCGTAAATGAAACTTACATTGTCACTGCACATAATTTCAAAAACCACCTGTTTCCAATCTACACCTAAATTGTTCTATTGCTACTCCTCTTCTCCTATTTGTTTGTTAATTTTTATTTGTTTGCAGTACAAATTGATATCTTTCTAGTGATTGTCTCTAACATATTGTGTTTCATAACATCCTGGTTACCTCAATTTTGTATATTTAATAACTTCCAGGTTTACAATTTGTGGCCATTAATCTAAGAGTAATTGATAACTTTACCTTGGCAGATATTGTTCTTACAGCTGAGAAAGCAACTTTTCACTAAACTTTTCAAGGTCGTATTACAAATTTGAGATGTAGAATAAAGATGGCAAAAGTTATGTGATGCTCACATCGAGAAAGGATTTGTGCTGCATAGAAATGAGTTATTCTGAATAATCAAATCAATCTTATTTCTAAATCAATCTTTGCTAATACTTAAAACTGCAAGCAACTTTAATAAATGAAGGGTTTTATTCGTAAAACATCTAAAATTTTGAACGTTTTTGACTTTTTCAAGAATTAAAATCTGTAAATGCGATGTAATACTTTCAAATAATACACATGAAAATATACAGTGTGTCCAAAAAAAATTGCTACCGTTCGAAAAAATCTATGTATTTTCCATTTTTTTTTCACAGAAAATCAGTACCGTTCAAAAAATCTTTCTATTTTCTATCATTTTTTCACAAAAAATCGCTACCTTTGAAAATATCCACGCACTTTTCATCATTTTTTCACAAAAAGTCACTATCGTTCAAGTTTTTCAATTTTAAATTCTTAATGTAATAATAAATTTCAATGTTATTTGCATTACTATCTATTGAGACAGTGTGATGAGTGCATGCATTGATTTTCTAAAATCATTATCTTGATATCTAACATTATAAATTTACCATCATCGATCTCATTTCCCATGTACATAATTAATATTTCATACTTTGTAGTTTATTCAATAAAAAATGGTTGATACAAGTGGCTACATGGTTGAATATAGAGTTGATGCT
The DNA here is from genome assembly GCA_963675345.1 of Trididemnum clinides. Taxonomy (NCBI): domain Eukaryota; kingdom Metazoa; phylum Chordata; class Ascidiacea; order Aplousobranchia; family Didemnidae; genus Trididemnum; species Trididemnum clinides. The sequence continues at coordinate 1,948,014 of OY776289.1, forward strand.
GCTTCATTTTACATCGCAAGCGGTCGAACCAGACATACCACAAAGCTTGTTAGAGACAGACTGCATGTGGAATATGATATTGAACCGAAAGAATATCGCGTAATCAAGGCTTGGAGTAACAAGTTACGGGAGATCGGTAGCCTGTTTAACTCTTTTGCTCCCGCGATCATCGATTGATGATCTCGTGTTTTTAGTGTTTACCTCAAATTTGTTTAAATTGAGTTACAAAATTAGTTTAATAAAAAATCGATTTGTCACTTTATTTTTCATCCGATTTTCATACAATTTTCAAAAGATCACGCTTATTTCCTCACGCATCGGAAGATATATAATTTGTGCCCTAAATCTTGGATTTTTATACCAAAAAAGGGTTAAAATGACCAACAACCCAGTTGCAGACGACAAAATCGGCCAAATTCTCAGCACGTGCCAACTACACTAAAATCAAATTGAGATTACATCTTTACCACATAACCAAACCCTTTATCATTGACACAGTCTGAAAACTACTCTTTTGGGGCATCATTTCACAAAATTTCAAGTGATAATAATAAATTTTACTTTTTTGAATTTCCAAATTTTTTAGGGGTCTCAAAACCCCCCCACACAAATTTGAATGGTAAGTAGATAAAAGTAAATTTAGTGCGTAAAAAATATGATATGTTGCTAAATACCGGTCTCATTTGAAAGCTTAGGAAATTTGTTTTCCAGCAATATATAACTTTAAATAGTTTAGACTAAGTGGTATATGATATTTACTGATCAAAAATGAGTACTGTACATCATGTCAGTTCAAAATCCCCAGAATTTTTTGACTTACCTTCACTAAATTATACTTTTTAGAAAAACTACATTCTATAAAAAGATAAAATAAATTGCAAATATTTCACCAATAAAGTCGTCATTTTGTATCAAGTTTCCAAGGAGACAAGAAGCGAAATACAAGTTTAAAAGCTAGCACAAGTTTGGCTTTCGTAAATCAAAGTTTGCTGTATCCTCCTTGTTTCTCAACAAATGGGAAGGGTGTAAACAAGCGGCTGTTTCATTGTCAGTGACAGCATATTCTATTTAAACTTGATATTTTCTGAATCTTGAAGAAATTCCCTCTTCAAAAATATTTAATGTTACATGGTTTAGGCTAGCCTCTAGCAGATAATAACTGATCATATTTTAGGTACTAAATTTAACTACCAAAATTTGGTACCGGTCGGTACCGGTCAAAAAAAAGGTCATTTGTCTCAGAAAATTGCAAATTGTAGAAAACCTAGGCTCTTAGGTAAGTTTTGATTGATGTAACTTGAAAGCTTATTTCCTTAGCATCATTTTGCGACCATTTCTAAAAAAATTGGTAGAAAACAAAATCTGTAGTGATCTTTGAGGTGAGGGTACCTCTTTAATTTTGAAGACAACTACCCCCCAGTTGGGGGGTTAATTTGCATAAAATTTGCATATTCAAAAAAATTTTTTTTCCTATTTGAAATCCTCAAGAAATGTAGATTTCAACGATATATCACACTTGACGTAGAAGTAGACAGCTGAGTAATGATTTACAAACAAACTTGAGGTACATAATTATGATTAATTATGATTGATTATGACAGTTATTCGCGCTGCCACCTTACGGACATTTTTTTTCGCTTTTCACGCGGGAGCAAAAGAGTTAACAGACGGAGGAGTGGAAAACTAACTGAACGAGAAATGAGATCGATGTTGGTAAATTTATAATGTTAGATATCAAGATAATGATTTTAGAAAATCAATGCATGCACTCATCACACTGTCTCAATAGATAGTAATGCAAATAACATTGAAATTTATTATTACATTA